>LNAC01000479.1:916424-953832 GCA_002007465.1 Ailurus styani
GGGCCTCGATCCCAGGACCCTGAGATCATGACCTGAGCCGAAAGCAGAGGCTTTAACCCACTGAGCCACCCAGGCGCCCAATGATGGAATTTTGTCTTTTGCCATTTGTCCTCTAGGCATACCCATGCCCTCATGTGTGGTGTTCAACAACAAATGCCAAATAAAAGTAACTGCATAAAAAAATCTGTTAAGGATGCATTTTCTACTGTGTAACACTGTATATTGTGTCAGTTTCTGGTAATCCATAGATGAATAAAACATAGCCCTTGTTATCAAAGAGACTGTGATTTGAGGAATGAGGCATATGCTCATATTTTTAATATAAACATTTCCAGGACTTGGAAAGATTTGTGCTACTTATAATGTTGTGCAAAGGAGGATGCATCACCTTTGGGTAAAGGTGGTCAGGAAAGATTGTGGTTAGAAGGCCACACTCTAAGTGTTGAAGGATGGTAATGATCATGATGATAGTAGCATTGAGAGCTTACTACTTACCAGGAACAGTTCCGAATGTTTGCTAGAAATAAATAATTCAATCTTCATATGACCTATGAGGTAAGTACTATTTTATTTATAATATATTTTATTTATAAATAATAATTTTATTTATAATCCTATTTTATAGACTAAGAGACTGAGGCAAAGGGAGGTTAAGTAACTTGACCAAAGAGGCACAGTAAGTACTAGAGCAAGCAGAACAACACAGGTAGATAGCATCCACATCCAAGCAGAGGAAAAGCATAATGAAGCCTTCCTCTAGAGGTTAGGGGGCAAATAAGCATACATACAGGAACCAAGCTGGAAACCTAAATGAGAGAACCAGGGGAGATGTGACTGTGGCTAACCAGATACCATGTGCCCAGCCTGAAATTACTACGTTACCCAAGTTCACTGACTATTGACAGGTGACAATGAAGACTAAGTTGCCAGAAGTCAGATCTGGTTTTTATGTGAAATCTCATGATTTTTTTTTAAGATTTTATTTATTTGACACAGAAAGAGAGAGAGAGAGAGTGCACAAACAGGGGGAGCATCACCCAGAGGGAGAAGCAGTTTCCCCACTGACAGGGAATCCAATGTGCGCTTGATCCCAAGAACCTGGGATTATGACTCTAGATGAAGGCAGACACTTAACTGACTGAGCCCCCCAGGAGCCCTAGAAATCTCATGATATTTTTTAAAGGTTAAAAGCCTATTACTAAGCCTATTACTTCTTTATCTTTCTTCCTTCCTTTCTTTCATTCTTCCTTCCTCCCTCTCTTCCTCTCTCTTTTCCTTTCTTTCTTCCTCTCTCTCCCTCCCTCCCTCCTTCCCTCCTTCCCTCTTTCCCTCTTCCCTTCCTTCTTTCTTTCTTTCTTTCTTTCTTTCTTTCTTTCTTTCTTTCTTTTTTTTTTGAGAGAGAGAGAGCATGAGAGCAGGGGGAGGGGCAGAGGGGGAGGGAGAGAGAGAGAATCTTAAGCATGGTTCCCTGCTCAGCAGGGAGACTTACCTGGGGCTGGATCTCAGGACACTGAGATCATGACCTGAACTGAAATCAAGACTCAATGCTTAAATGACTAAGCCACCCAGATGCCCCCTAAATCTATTACTTCAAAAACACATTGGGTACCAAAGAAAATACTTCTGTCTATAGACACAGGTCTATTTGTGATCTTTTAAGCTAAAGGACGAACTGAAGGAAAACCAAACTGTTATACCCAAACATGAATATTTGGGTAATGTATAAGGCCTGAAGGTTGTGGGGTCTACCCCTCAGGTCATAGCCACAGACAGATGCATTGTCATAGGAAGCATGCCTCTGCTTCCAGAATGGTCTCTTCATTCACCCCAGAATACGCAGACTTTCCCACTGAAACTGTTTCTCATCTCATAAATCATTTATTTTCTTTTCCCTCATATGGTTCTTACCATTCCCTCCCTCATAGTTTCAATTCTTATATTTTCTTCATTGTAAGACACAGTTTATAAAACTAAAATTCAGGAAAGGACACAGGTTAGAACTAGTACACTCAGCTAAAATAATTACAGTTGCTCTTTTCTCCAAATGCAAAATTGTTATTAAATTGTCTGTCCATCTTACGTGCAATGAATTCTTAGAATAGAAGAAACTGCAGAATCCTCTCAGAGAGACAGGTTTTATTCTCGTGAGATAATGCCTTGTATTTGATTATAGCCCCTACAGCATCTGCACCATTCATACTCAGTACACACTTCCTGCTTTGACTTTGGAATGTGGAAGTCAAAGTTTCTGGTGTAATTGAGGTTATTTTATTTCTGTTATACAAAATGTGTAAAACATTCCATCTATAGAAAGTATGAAATTTACTCCCTTGGTAAGAATAAGAGAGTCATGGGTTTTGAGTTTGTCCACATCAAATTTTTATCATTATTACACTATTACTATAAATAATAATAATAATAATTATTATTATTATAAATTATTATTATTATTATTATTATTATTATTATCCTCAACCTACTGGCCTGGAAACAAATTCAACCACAGGCCCTACTGGAGCTCCTTCTCCTTCCTGCAGTGATAAGTGAAGTTTCCTGACATTCTACATATTCCAGAAAACTGTCTACTGCTAACATTTTTGGTGTCCCCGTCTAGAAGATAGGAAATGAAATCATGTTGAGGTGAGTTTGAAGATGGGTTCCTTAACCAAGCAAGCCTCCAGGATTTAAGTCCCTCAGGACGACCACGCAGCTGTTTCTTTCTGAGATTCCCCCCAGTTTCTTAGAGCCCTGTATGGAAACAGAAGTTCTCCTCAGACCAGGCTCCTCCAAACTCCCCTGTCAGGAACATCTGCTTTAGTTCCCCTCCCCACTTTGGGTAGATCTAGATAGAATCTACTGTACTCCCCTCCAGGAGCCTATTTTAAAAATAAAACCTCTGCTTTGGTCAAGTCAAAATAATGGAATTTAGGGAAGACAAAGGACCTAGCTACAGATAAAAGTGGATTGAAAATATCTACAACTTTATTTAATCCAATAGAAATGTATTACAGCTCTGCTCTTTGCCAAGAGCAGTTCTAACTATCAGTTGTAGCGATAAAATAAGCAATGTTTTTCCCAGAATGGGGCCTATCTCTTATAGCAAAGAGAAGAAATCAGGAAACTCATTTACTTATTCATATACTCAATTAACGACAAGTGCCTTGAGGAAAAGTAACAGAACAAAAGAAGAGAGAGCGATGGAAGAAAAATAGAGATTGTGATGTCAGTGGAAGTCTGAAGAGATTGCATTGCACAGAAACTCGAGAAAAAACTGTGGAGGAAGAGATATAACCATATAGAAGAAAAAATTCATTCTGAGCCAATAAAAAAAGCCAGTAGCAAAGTCCTGAGTATTGTGTGCCCAGGCATCAGCAAGGAAGCCAGTGAAGGTGGAGGGAGAGCATAGAAGGCAAGGAAATTGGAGAGTTAATAAGGGGCCTGATCATGGGGAGACTCATAAGTCAGAGACAGAACTTTGAATGTATTCTAAGTGTGATGGGAAGCCTTGGAAGTATTAAATTAAAAATTGTTGCTTTGGTTGTTTGTATGCATGTATGACTAAAGAGTGTCAAGAACAGAAAGGCTTATTAGGCTACTGAAGTATCTTAGTCATTATATCAGGAGGGGGAAACAATGATGTGATGTTCATTGTATCATGTGGATCTATTTTCATTTCTTTTGAAGGACATTTAGTGAATGCTTCCAAACAAGAAGCAAATATTTTTCCTGACATAAAAATTTCTTTGAAGCATCCTACTGAAAATATCCTCTCCTATTTAAAAAATAAATGTTTTCTTGGTTGTGGTCATTCTAAAACTCTTATTATTTTGATGACAGGACTCCCATTATTCTAAATTTCATAGATTTTTCACTCTGTCCTGCTTTTTATATTTTTTCTCCTTCAGTAATATTTCTTCAACTTAATATTTGAAGTATTTTGTTGAATTTTGATTTCTGATATTATATCTATAGATGTTACTCTATAAAACATAAAATTATATGTATATTATATATTGTAATGTATTAATATAAATATTTGTATGTATAATTAATACATGTAATTACTAAGAGTTCTTTGTTTTCTAAATATACCATATTATATTATCTTATCCTGTTTAACAGACTATATATTTTCTCCTACTCCTCTGAGGCTATCAATGATTTTCATTTGTTTGCTTTCTTTTTATAGTTTTAGTTTATTCAGAATTGCTTTTTCTTTCTGTTGGTTTGTAATTTATCTTTCACATTAGAGGCATTCTTTAGTTGTCTGTGACTGTTAATTATCTTCTTATATTTAAGCGTGGGGAAACTAAAAAATCTATTTGGAAGTTTGAGCCAACGTGTGAGACCTATAGACTGTGGGATAATTTTACTGGCTGGTTTGTGTACTTTATGCTTTTCCTCTGGGGTGAATCAGTTTCACCGGCAAGGGAATTTCCACATTCCAGTCTGAAACCTTTCCAGAAGATAGGGATGAGAGAGCTAGGTCTCAGCAGTCAGTGCATAAACACACTTAGCCCCTCTATTTTCAGTGTAGCACTGTCCTGACGACCACGACTGATAACTTCTTATCAGAAACCCCTATTTTACCTTATTTAGTCTTCTAATAGTTATAAGATAAAGTGGGGAGATAGTATGGAGATTTAATTGCTTCTTTTATATACTTTCAATCATCTTTTAGAATTTTTACCTTTATCCCCATTCCCCAAAGCATTGATATTCAATCCTGGGTTTTCTTGTTTTGTTTTGTTTTGTTTTGTGTGTGTGTGTGTGTGTGTGTGTGTGTGTGTGTGTGTGTGTGTGTTTTGGAGAGAGGGTTTTATATGCATTATATACCCTATGCCTTTTCCATTTTCCTCATTACTGGTGTGGATTCAGCTTCCTTGGCTATACTCACCTAACAGTTGTCTATCAGTTTCACAGTTCTCAAAATTTATTGCTTTTATCTCCTCTTCTTTTCTCTTTTCCTCTGTGGGTTTATACAATTTAAGACATCTTTAATTTCCACTTAGGGAAAAAAGGTAAGTGTGTTTTCACTCCACTATCTCTACCCAGAGTCTATGAGTAGGAATTATCATAAAGACCATGCAAAGGTGGAATACTCCCTGTTTTACAAAAGTAAAAATTAAATTCAGAAAATTTAAGTAGTTATTTTATATTCTCAAGGTTTATAATTGGTAGACTCAGAAGTGTTGTCCAGTTCAGAGTGACTCCAAATCTGTGGCTCGTTCTGCTAAATGCTGCTGCTTCAGTTAACACCCTTTGTTTACAGTGGACTAAATGCAAGCATATTGTCCATCTGCCAGGAATAGTTACTGGCTTATCACAGTCCCACATGTCCTGCACACACATCCTATTGACTTTGTCTTCTCACCCCAAAAGCAGACAAGTCTGCAAATCTCTACTTTCCAATTAGTCAAGTTAGCGAAGCTTTTTAAAGAAATCCATAAAGCCTGCCTCCACGGTCCTGACATTTAGTAACTTCTGGATAATGGTCTCCGGGCCCCTTCTCCATTAAAATATTGTATTGTGATTCCTAAAGTGCTGACTCTGAGACTTCCTTAGGATGGAATGAGGAGGGGTTTCCTCTGAGCCTTCCCCAAACCCACAAAAAATACAGAAATAGCATTTTTAATACCCAAGTCCACTGAGAGGCCACCTCTAATGTAGTTGTCCTCCATCAGAAAATCTATAGCTTTCTGAATGAGGCAGAACAGCTGGAAACAGGAACAAAAGGAAAAGGGAAGGAGGCTGGAATTGAGTCTTACGATGACCAACAGAAGGTCTACAAATGAAAGGATGGTCCATATAGTAAAAAGATAATAGGCCATAAGCTGGACTCCTCAAAATTTCCTCTTCGTGCTTCAGTTTTCTCTTCTGTGTAATAGGAATAATAGCTTGTTCTTAATTTCGTCTTTAGTGAAGTTTCAAATGAGAGCAAGAGTGGGGATATACTCAGAGGAAAGGAATTAAATTACAAATGAACACTGTGATGTTCATATTAAGCTTGGAGAGTATGGCCAAGCAAGTTGAATCACATGTTTTTAGTATTTTCTTCACAACTCAGAGGCATATTTTTGTCCCCTTAGTCAATAGCCCCTTCTGTCACATTCTTACCCAAAATGTAAAGCTTGCTGGAAATTTGCTTTGCTTTTCATTTCATTCACTCATTTAGATTACTTATTTGAATTTGTCTATCTGGCTTCCACTACACTTATCTAAATCTAATTAAATAGTGTATTAAGCATAAACTATTCTGAGGTGCAACGTAAGTCTGCCACCAGTCATTCTCATAGAAATTTGATATTAAAATTCCACCAGGGCGCCTGGGTGGCTCAGTGGGTTAATGCCTCTGCTTTCGGCTCAGGTCATGATCTCAGGGTCCTGGGATCGAGGCCCGCATCGGGCTCCCTGCTCAGCGGGGAGCCTGCTTCCCCCCCTCTCTCTCTGCCTGCCTCTCTGCCTCCTTGTGATCTCTCTCCCTCTGTGAAATAAATAAATAAAATCTTTAAAAAAAATAAAAAAAAAATAAAATAAAATAAAATTCCACCAAAGAGCAGCATTCACCTGGTGAAATGCAATCCATACTCTCCATACATTATGACCTACATGACTCGATTCCAAACTACTTTTGTAGTTTAATTTCCTATCTCTCTTCCTCTCATTCATTGGTTTCCAACAACATGGTGAGGTAGTTACAGATATTTTCCCCATTTTGTAAAGAAACTGAATCTCAAAAAAGTCATTTACCTGATTGTGTTTATCCCTCTAGGAAGCAACAGAACAAGGAATACACTCTAATTTTATGCCTCTCATCCTAGAGCACTTTCCACTACATTGTGGCTACCCCTGACTCTTGCCTCCGTCTATTCGAAACCTGTGTAGCATTTTGCGGTTAGTTAAAATCCCTCTTAAATCATAAATTCATATAAAAGCACTCTACTCCGTGGAAACCACTCTATATTCTAAAATAAGCAATGATCATTCAGGTCACTGGAAATCCCTTATTACCCCTGATGCCTCTTCTATGTTTGCAGTTATTTTTATGCAATGTTATTGTTAAGTAATCTTCTATATGCTTCTATTATTTCTCTCCACTTACGCTCTCTGAGAACCAAAGGTTGTCTCTCCATAGGACTTAGCACGTTGTTATGAACGTTAGACTAGTAGACTAGTAGATGCTAGTCTGAGATTATTTCCTCAAGTACCAACCCTCCTTTTACAATTGGTCTATGAGATATGTTCAGAATCCTAAAAGATTTGGATGGAGTTATAACCAAATAATGCATAAAAAATGAGATTAGGGAAAGAGAGTGGAGAGAGGTGGAAAAGTCCAAAAGCTACTGATGTCAAAATCCACCTTCTTTATCAATAAATCTGTTTCAACACCAATAAATCTGTATGCCAGAGGTGAAAAAGAAAATAATTTCTTTTATTTAAGAATCCTGGAGTGGGAATAATATACTTACACTTAGTCTATACTTAGACTTTGGGAAGTTCCTCCCTTTGTTTCTATTCTCTTATAATGGGCTACACATACAGTAACAATTAGAAGCTAACCAACCCCCCCTTCCTTGATACAAATTACCAAAATATTTCTTGATAAAAAATGATTTTCGTTATGAAAGATTAATGCTCACAGCAGAAAATTTTTTAAAAAGAGAAGCCATAAGATTAAAATAGAAGCCGACCTATAGTTATAAACCCAGAAATAATCACTGTTGATATTTGGTTGTAGTATTTGTACTAAGAAATGTATAAGTCTTTTGTCTCTTTTTTATGGTAACATAAAGATTACATTATTGAGACACTAGCTTGTTTCATTTAACAGTGTACCATGAACATTTTTCCATCTCATTAACTATTCTACAATATCACTTTAATGACTACATGAATATCTTTTTCATGTATTGGAGGAATGTAATAAACCAATCTACTATTACTAAATAGGCCTTATTTAATGTTTTGCCTTGTTATTACAAACTTTGTAAACTAGCAGGTTTTGTGACTTCTTGGCGCTCAGTTTCCTTATTTAAAACATGGGGGTAGTAATAGTACCTATCATGATGGGGATTAAAATTATACTTGATGAGCCCTGAGTAGTATACAGAATTACTGAATCACTATATTGTATACCTGAAACTATGTATGTCACCTATACCAGAATTAAAAGGCTTAACAAAAAAAATTGTACCTGTCAGAGGGTTGTGTGAGATTAAATAAGCTAATTTATGACAAACCAAAAAAAGGTCAGTGATCATTCTTAAGCTGCTATACACAACTAGTGATAACTCCTCTGTACACATTTTTTGTGCACTCTGATTTCTTTGGAATTTCTAGATTAACAGTGTCTTGTTTTTATGTCTTTTGAAGCATAATGGAAAATTTACTTTCCCCAAAATGAACCAATGTACATACCCATCAGCAATGTGTGAAAGCATTCATTTCTCTACATCTTTTTTTTTTTAAAGATTTTATTTATTTGACACAGAGAGAGAGATTACAAGTAGGCAGAGAGGCAGGGAGAGGAGGAAGCAGGCTCCCTGCTGAGCAGAGAGCCCGATGCGGGCCTCGATCCCAGGACCCTGAGATCATGACCTGAGCCGAAAGTAGAGGCTTTAACCCACTGAGCCACCCAGGTGCCCACATTTCTCTACATCTTCACTGACCTAGTTCTTGGAATTACTTAGTCTTCTCAGGCATGATGGATATAAAACTGTTATTTCTTTGCTATTTTAATTCACATTCCTCTGTGGATGAACATTCTTATATTAGTTTATTGATCCTTACTAAGTCTTCATTTATGAATTTCTAGTTACTATCCTTTGCCTAGTTTTATAAAGAGCTTTTCATCAGTTTTTATTAAGTTGCAAAATATATTTATATACTCAGAGTAACAACCTGTTCTTTTTCATATGTATATCTCAATTTTATTTGTTTTTCAAATTTGATTATGTATATCCTTTCACATCCACCCACGAGGTGTAAACTTTTATGTAACTATATTCATAAATCTTTCTTCCTTTAGAGTCATGTTTATGAAATCCTGCTCATTCTAAGACTATGCAAATACTCAACTATTCATTTTCTTCTAAAACTTGTATTGATTTGATTGTCATTTAGCATTTTAATCAAAGTTTATGATATAACATAGAGATAGGTCTTTTTTATCCCCCAAATAGAAAGCTAATGAGTTTAATATTCAGGAATTTTACACTTATTTGAAATGATGTTTTTTTATCATATTGTTCTATCCGTACTTTCTAAACTAATAATATGCTCTTTATTGTTTTAGAGCTGGTAATATGTTAATAAAATGTTTCCTGGAAATTTTTAGTTTTTAAACAAATTCTTCCAGTTGTACTTTAAAAGAGGAAATGGTGTTAGTATTGCTACATTGTATTACATTAATGATATGGATGTAAAGTCTTTTCAGTATTGAGTTTTCTAATTCAAAAACATCAAATGTAACTCCATTTATATATATATATGTAATATAACTCTTATATAATATTTACATATATTTATAGTACATATCAATATTTTACAGTGCTCTTGATACTGATATTACATATTTCTTAAATTTAGTTGTACTTCATGAATTTTTATCATAAATAGGATTTTCTTCTATTGATGCAAACAGTTATAATATATATACTAAAAAAAAAACCCTGCTGCTCATGTACAAATTTTCTTTTGCAATTTTCCAAGTTACTGCCATTTTTCTTTTCAGAAATATTTGGAAGATATTTTTTTCAAGAAGTTTTATTTAGATGTTTTTTTTTTTTAAGATTTTGTTTATTTATTTGACAGAGAGAGAGAGATTACAAGTAGGCAGAGAGNAGAGAGATTACAAGTAGGCAGAGAGGCAGGCAGAGAGACAGGGAGAGGAGGAAGCAGGCTCCCTGCTGAGCAGAGAGCCCGATGTGGGCCTCGATCCCAGGATGCTGAGATCATGACCTGAGCCGAAAGCAGAGGCTTTAACCCACTGAGCCACCCAGGCGCCCTTATTTAGATGTTTTATGTTCACTTTTAACTAACAGGGAAGAAAAAATGTTTTCCTGTTCCGAACAGGGGAAGCACTTCACAAAGGAGATGGCTTGTGTTATTTGGAGCTGTGAAGTGTATGTCCTGCCTGGCCTGTGTTGTTGTTGTTGTTTTTTTAAACTTGGTTGAATTTCTTGGACATTGCAGGAAGAAAATCATGTAACTTAAAAATATTTATTTTATTCCACTTTGTTATTTATAAACATTTTTCTTAGCTTATTGCATTGGATAAAAGCTTAATCTTTTTATTCATTAAAAATTTGTTTCATTTCCTTCTCCTAATGTCCTCCATTTTATTCCTTACATTCCACAAGTAAGTGAAACCATATGATAATTGACTTTCTCTGCTTGACTTATTTCACTCAGCATAACCTCCTCCAGTCCTGTCCATGTTGATACAAAATTTGGGTATTCATCCTTTCTGATGGAGGACATTAGGAGAAAGAAAGGAAAAATGAATTGGGGTAAATTGGAGGGGGAGAGGAAAGATGAGAGACTGTGGATTCTGAGAAACAAACTGAGGGGTATGGAGGGGAGGGGAGTGGGGGGATGGGTGAGCCTGGTGGTAGGTATTAAGGAGGGCACGCATTGCATGGAGCACTGGGTGTGGTGCATAAACAATGAATCTTGGATCACTGAAAAAATAAAATTAAATTAAGATGTTTAAAAAAAGTGTTTCAAGCTGTATGCTGAAAAAATGTTGATATATTTAGGAAACTCCAAGGACTATAGTACTACCACCTTACACTTACACAGATCCTTCCAGTTTTCAAAAATCCTTTAATATCTTTTACCTAATTTTTCCTAGAAACTTGTGATATAGAGAGGTTTTATATTTTTCTCATTTACAATATAAAAATTTTTTGGATTTTTAAATAACTCATCCAAGATACTGTAGCCAACAACTTAAAAAACCAGGACTAAAACTTTCAACTTCTAGGCTAGAGCTCTTTTCTTTTTTTTTTTTTTTAATTTTATTTTTATTCTTTGCCCAATGGGTACAGGTCTGTGAATCATCAGGCTTACATCTTTCACAGCATTCACCAAAGCACAAACCTTCCCCAATGTCCATAACCCATCCACCCTATCCCTACCCTTAGAGCTCTTTTCAAAACAGCAACTCAGCTAGTGGCCTCCTCTTGTATAAATTGTTTGGAAAATCTTCAAATTTTGGATATAATAACAATATTTCTGGTATATATAGACATTTGCTATGTTGATGAGATGTTACTTGGCAACTGTTATTTATTAAATAACATGCACATGTGTTTCATTAAACAACATGTAAAACAGCTAAGTCACCACAATTTAACATCAATTCAGAAAGTACTAATATGGACCAAACCCTCGGGCACTAGGATATAAGAACTGATAAGATACAATAAATATATTCGTTGGAATAAAATAAGTTTTGCTATAATTAATAAAATAAGATCCCAAATCACGATGGCTTAAAATTTTATTTCTCTCAAACCACATGGCCCTTTTTGGGTGACCATGATTGTGTTATTCTCACACAGTAACTTAGAAACCCCCACTGACATTTTTTATACATTTTCCCACAATCCACATGGCAGAGGATGGGAATATGGCCCATCACTCTCTGGTTATTGAATGTTCAGTACAGAGGTGGCTCCGATCACAAGGCTATGACCAATTTGAAAAGGCTTGAGAAAGGGCAATCATACCATGTGTTTGGAAGGAGAGGGTGGGAATATTTACAAACAATCCTGAGGATTCCCAAAACTTCTGTCCTGGAGCTATTCATAGTATTTTGGAGAAGACAGAAAGTAAACATGGAAGTATAATAATTATAATATAAGTGATAACCTGGACAAATCGTAGTTGGGGACAAAGTAATCTGTAGGAGTAGAATATTACAATTAAATTTTCTTGGAGAAGATAGAAAATACCTCTCAGAGAAACTGGCATGTGACTTGACTTATAAAGATAAACTTACTAAGTAGATCATGAAAGACAGCATTCTATTCATAAACTTCAAATTAATTCCTGTGTATATGCAACTGAGAAATAACCACTTAAACAAGCGTAATGACAAATTTAGTTTTAATGAACTATTCACAATAAGTTATATAACTTTAAATAGAATACTTCACCTCTCTAGACCACAAGCTTCATGATAATATAAGAAAAGGTGAACTAATAAGGATGTTTTCAGCTTTAATGTTATATGTTGGAATTTTTTATGCTGGAAATTTGTAAGCAATTTGTAAATCCTAATACTTTGCTAATCATTACATATCAAAGAAAGGCAAACAGCAGGTATTGCACATGATTTTGCACTGTGTAGGTCAATTCTAATCATTTAGAAGGGTCTGAGTAAGAGGTAGCCTGAAAAAAAACTGGTGTGAATCACTGACAACGATTCCCATGGACCCAGAAATAAAGGTGGGATTGAGTAGAGATGTAGGAGTAGCTACTCCCAAGAGTTCTTGCTATAGAAGTGGTGCCATTTAAACGGTTGTTAGGCCTGTGATAAAAATAAATTGGTGTGATATTGGTGATATATGGTGATATCACACCAGTATATTTTATCACAGGCCTAACAATGGATGAAATGGCACCACTTTTATAGTGATATATTTTATATATCATTTTTTATAGTGGTACATATCCTACACACACACACACACACACACACACACACACACACACACACACGTGCGCGCGCGTGCGCACACACACACACACATAGACACACACCCCTCTTTGTACGATATATAAAATTTTGACAGCAGTAGTCAGACAAATCATCTAGTAGCCAGATTGCTCCTTCCCTTTTTTTAAGATGCTTACTCTGGCACTCATGAATGAAGACTAATTCACCCAGGACTCTGCACCCGGTTTTAACCAGCCACAACCAGCACCAGGGATTCCCTTTCTTATACTGAAAACTGTTTTTGAATTTGGGAGCATGCACATATAATTGGTGGAGAAAAAGAAAGGAGAGAAAAATTAAACTGGCAATAAAGAGTAGAAAATATAGGGAAAAACACAGAATGTCTTTTAAAAAGTGGTTATTTTAGTTTCTTCCATGCTTTAAATGAACTATTCTTGTTTTTATGATTTTTTTCCTAAATAAAGTAAAGGTTAAAACCTAAAAATATCTCTATACTTTGTAAGTACCACCTATACAGATTTAGGTAGGTTTTATAGCATTATAAAAGTCCTAGCAAATGAGAATTTATCATCCAATTGATATAATTATTAAATGATAAGCCATTTATTCTGCTTTCAGCAAAGAATAATGAGTGAATGAAAATGAGCTGTCAGGCAATGAACTATTTCTTGATTAAAAAGAATAATGTAGGTTTATGTTTTCCTTTTCTAGTAAATAGACTACTTACCTATGTAATTGGCATAAAATGTGCATCTTAGATTGAAATATATCAATAGCACAAATCCCAGTGTACAATTTTTCTGCTTCACTCCAGTGGAAACTCCTTTCCAGAAGTCAGTAGCTATGTACAATTTTCAAATATATTTTTTTCCAAAACGTTTCTTAGTTCAAGATTTATAACTATTTGTTCATTCTTATCAAGTCCTTAGAGATTCGAGACCTGTGCTGTTGATTACAACTAAACCAATTATAAGGAAAAATAAATAGAGAAAACATTGGGAAGAGATATGAAATGTGTGAGTGAAAATGGTATATAACAACATAAGGTTTAGTTTTAATTGCCCCCAAGTAATACCAATTATTCCAATCTAGATTGTGATAGAAATCCAATAAGGAATACAGAAATATTTTAATTAACCCATCAGAGTATAAACTTACTTAATTTATTATTCAATTATTGGTTGTAAACAGATAACTTTCAGTAATGCTGCCATGGGTAAATAGCTATATCTAGAAATGACTTAATTCATTTAATAATTACATACCATAATGATACGTAATTTGATTTTCTATTATTTTCTAACATTTTGTGTTCTCTTCTGCCCTTTCTTATAAACATATTCACCATGCACAAACCATAGATACTTAGAAAAAATATCAGCAAACCAACACCATAATTTCTTTATAAGACAACAGTATTACATTCAGACATTAGTTATTGTTGTTGTATTTACTTATTACTTATTTGTGTGGTTTGTGTTTTTTATTTGCCATCTTATTATCTTTAGCAATACTTCCATAGAGATAGATCCTTAAAATTTAGGGCCACCTGGGTGGCTCAGTCAGTTAAGTATCTGCCTTCAGCTCAGGTCATGATCCCAGGGTTCTGGGATTGAGGCTCACGTTGGGCTCCCTGCGCCTGCATCTCCCTCTCCATCTGCTGCTCTCCTTGCTTGTACTCTCTCTCTCTCTCTCTCTTTCTCTATCTCTCTCTCTCTGCCAAATAGATAAATTAAAAAAAAAGAAATTTAAAAAATTAAAGATAACCCTTTGACACTAATGTAGTTAGATCTATATAACAAATCATCACGATGTGCCATTTACATCTTATTTCTCCAATTCTCCCTACAATTTACATGCTCTTACTCTTTGATAAGGGCAAGGAATTTTTATTGTTATTTAAAACAATGAAAAAACTGAAGCTTAGACAGATTAAATTAATTATCCAGTGTTCGTCGTTATGTGATTTTGGACTCAAAATAAGGTGCATCAACTTGTGTAATGTTCTTCATGTAGAAGAAAATTACTGCAAATATTTTCAGAAATAAATGTTCAAAAATAGGCTCTAGCTATGTAAAAATAGAGAAACCTTATGTAGGTGTTGGAGGAGTCTGCCATTAAGTTAGGAGGTCTCATTAACTATTATGTCTAACTATCCCTAATTACCTGACTAGAAAACTATAATTCTAGATCAGTGTCATCCAATACAATAGCCACAAGTCACATGTTGCCATTTAAATGTGAGTGTAAAAACTGACATCAAATAAAAGTAAAAAGTTGGTATTCATTTGCATGAACTACGTTTCAAGTGTTCAAGTACTCAACAGTCATATGTGGCTGGTGATTACTATACAGGACAGTACAAATGGAGATTTCCATTATTACAGAACGTTCTTAGTGTTTCTCTAGACAAATATACTCATTAATTTATTGGTTATTATGACTGCATTTTTTTGGGATAAGCTTCATATGGTACTTATTTTATACTTTCCCATATATGAGATTGTGGTTGATCACTCTACAGTAGTCACAGGTTCTAGAACTACAAAGAAGAACACAGACCAGACCTTTGATAATCATTTGCTATTGCATAATCAGTTAAGACAACAAAAAGTAGTTGAGCTTTTTTTTTTCTTTTAATTTTAATTCGTAAGACTGGAATAAAATCAGCTATTCCACTTAGTACCACACAAACTTTGACAGTTCTGGTGTGTGTGTGTGTGTGTGTGTGTGTGTTTAAAGGTGCTTGAGGGGCTAGCCAAAACAATGATGTTTAGAAAACAAAAAAGGCAGTCATCCCTGGATCAAGAGTGCAATGATGACCTTTGTCTTTAGGATATATAACTAATCATCCTCCATGGCTTAATGAAGGGCATTTGAAACATGAGTTCAATGTGCTTGAAGTCCAATACGTAGGAATTCTAAGTTAAGAAAAATTATTTACCATATGCTTGTTAATATCTTTGCTAATGATTGTTTTATTTTTTATTGAACTCCTTCCTTCTGATTCAGTGTCCTTTTTCCTTAAGAATATTTTTAAATATGAGTAGGATTAATTTGCCTTCTCAATCCTCGCCAGTCTGCAAATGGATTTAAGTGTTAGATTATTGACTAAATACTTGGCTTAGTGCAAAATTCTAGCTTGACAATTATTTCTTCTTCCGTCTGAAGATATCAATCAATGGTCACATGCTATGTGTTATTGCTGGATAGAAGCCTATCTTCAAACTATTTTATCATTGTTATTACTCTTTACTAATCTTTGTCTTGTAATGCCTAATTTTCCTATCCCTTTTATTTTGTTTTGATGTTATACATTTTCACTATGACGTGTCTGGTGTAAAATTCTTTTACACCCCCCTCAGGATTCAATGTACTCTTTTTAAATCAAGAGTCATATCTTTCTTTAATTCTAGAAAATTCTTAGTCATTATACACTCAAATATACAGGGACTTCATTAGACCTTTAACATTCCATATTCATTCACATTTTCTCTTTAATTTTTCTGAACATTTTGAGATATTCCTTCAGCTTTATTATTTGGTTTAATAAGTAACCTCTAGGAATATATGTCTGGCATAGCTTTTAAGTCATAATTTAGATTTGTTATTTTTTTATTCATACCTATACATTTGGCCCAGAAGTTCTGATTATTTTTCATGTTTCTTGATTTTTCCCATATGATGCTCTTCCTTAAGTTTATATATTTTTAAAGAACTTATTTGAGAGAGAGAGGGCACAAGTGAAGCAGACTCTGCACTGAGCACAAAGCCCAACATGGGGCTTGATCCCACAACCTTGGGATCATGACCTAAGCTGAAACCAAGAGTCAAATGTTCAACCAACTGAGCTATCCCCTTAAGCCCCCCTGAGCTACCTCAACTGACTAAGGTACTTCCTTAAGTTTATATTTTATCTTTATCTATTTGAACAATTTAAAATACCTCTTTCAGTATATTAGTTCTACTTATATTTTGAATTCTCTTTGAGGTGCTGACTGATTCTCCCTCCACGTGCAGTGTTTCATGTTGTTTGTAATTTTTGATTGTACGCTGATCTCTCAGAGGTTTAATTTTGTTCCTGTGTGTGTGTGCATGTATGCACATGTATGCGTATGTTTTTTGTGTATGTGTGTATGAATATCCTCTATCCTGAGTTACTAAAGAACGGTTTTTGATTTGCCTCAGCTTAGAGCCCTAAGTCTTCAACAGTTCTTGATCATTTTTTTGCATTAATCTCTCAGTTTCTGGTTATCTATAGGACAATATTATACTTTTACATCCAAATAGGACATTTATGAAAGTTAACTGGAACTTTGTAACAGTCACAAACCAGAACTGTCCTGGACCAATAGGATATAAGATCATTCTATTCATGGACCATGAGAACACTGAGCATGTGGAACTACAACCATGGCTAGATCATAAATACTGAAGAGTTTTCTTTCTTACGTGACAAACCCTGAGGCAATGGAAAGTTCCTATCAAGATACCTTCCGCTCTCCCATTTTATGAACTACACAAGTCTAAGTCCATAGACAAATTATCTTTGGGCATTATCCAAGTAGTTCAATTTCTACAGCCTGGACCTGTCGCACCATGTAGACTCTACAGGCCTAGTTTCCAGTTATTAAAAGGTCTATGTCTTTGTAAATGAATTATTATAGTTCAGATTCTATTAAAGCTCATTGCCCTTATGCATTGTCCTTATTTGGTGTAAGCTTGGAGTTATACTTTAATTTTAAAACAATTTGTTATTCAGCATTATTATGTATTTGCTTGGAGCAGAAGTAGGGATTTTTCTGTATCACCTTACTCCACTGTATTTCTGAGTACAGTTGTAGACAGACTATATTAACGTATTTTAAAATACCATAAGGTATGTTCTATTTCTTTCCACATACACTTAAGTTTATTTGTCTCTTCATCGAAGAACTCTAATAATTTTATAATTTCTTTACTACTGCACTGACTATATCCTCTACATTCTTCCCCCTTCTTTTTTGATTTATGGTTTCCCCAAATATGTACCAGTTTGGATATACCAAGATTCTCTACTTAAATGTTGTATGATAGCCTGAAAAAGAGGATCACCTGTATCAAGAGTCAGCATATCAAGTCCTAGGGGGCAAATACTGCCCATTGACTCATTTTGAGACTATCAGCTAAGATTGATTTTTACAGTTTAAACAATTTGAAAAAAAGATGAAGAATTATATTTTAATATATGAATATGATACAAAATTCAGATTAGTTGGCCAGTTAGAGTTTTATTGAACTTGGCCACACTCATGTATTTTCTATGGCTGCCTTTCATTACAATGGCAGAGCTGAGTAGTTATAACAAATATCATAGACACACAAACCTAAAATATTTACTATTTTGCACTTTACAAGAAATGTTTCCTGACCACTGCCCTACTTAATTAAATGAACAAAAAAATGGCATGCTCTTTTTAAGAAATCTAGAATTTCTATGATCAACATGAATGGATCTATTTTAATTGAATTACTGGGGTAAAAATAAGTTCGTGTGACATTGTACTTTAGCGATTGGAGTGAAAAAGGTGGTATGAATGATATTTTAAAATTTATCATAATGTAAATTTTGATACTACATAAAGCAAAAATAAAAACAGAAAATGACACATCATGAAAAGAAAGGAATAGTAAAAATGTTTGTGTATACTTCTAATGTTTTCTAACTTCTAACAGTTTTCTAATGAACTTCATTAATTTGGAGCACAGGTATAAATAAATAAAACTAACAATGAAGAAGAAAAAAATTCACCTTGCAACATGTTGATGTTTTGAATCTATGGCTTTATGAAGTGCATAGGGATGAAAAATATTTGACTACGTTAAATATAGATCAAAAACAACTGTACTAAGAGAAATGAAAGCCACATGTTCTTCTGGAGAAAAATTCATAAAGGCAAAAAGGAAAGAAAACTGATATTAACAAAGAAGACTAAAGTTTCCCTCTCCTAAGAGCCACATGAGTTTTGCCTAATATATCAAGGGGACTGATGTACTGGGAAAAAAACTGGTTGCAACAAGGGAAAAATAAATCAAGTATGATAGAAAACTAAGGAGTACTTCTATATAATTAATAGACATACTTTCTTCTATATTCATCATTTAGTGGGAAACAATATAGCAGTGCTAACCTTTTTAAATAACCAAGGACCTATAATTCCTAAGGTGAGTTCTGGAGCCAAATTTTTATTTTAAACTCTGAAGAACTAAATGAAATTAAAAACCTATTCTTATTTTATGTGCTCTGAATTTACAAGGTATTTTTAAAATATCTCTTTATTTATGTTTCAACTCTCGAGGAACTATACTTGCCTATAGGAGTGTGGACTTTCAGAAGAAAACAACTTTCATTGACAAATGTTCCTAAGTGTCCAAAGAGAAATTTGTATCATAATTAGAACATAGTTCTAGAACTGAGTGCAGGGAATTGAAGAAGCATGTAGGAAGTGATCACTATGTTGTAGGCATTGTACTCAGTAATTTATATTGATTATTTAACTTAATATTTACAAGATACTGACAAGTTAATCTTGCTTTATACATGAGAAAATTGAGACTCACAGAAAACAAGTTTGTACCTGTTGTCTAGTGAGTAGAAAATGATAAAACTGAGGACAGTGCTCTGCTTATATTTATTTCAGGATCATCCCAGAACAAACTGTAACTCGTGAAACACAGTTGAAAGGTAAAAAGAACAGGTTTTGGACTCAGACCAAAATTTAGTGTTCAAATCAGATAATACCAAGTCCTAACTAAGAAAGTATTTAAGCTCTTGAACTTCAGTTTTCTTATCTGTGAAATGGGTATAATATTATCTATTACATAGAATTGTGAAGGTCAAATAAGTTAATTGTTTCTATGAAGCTCCCCATTCTTTCTTCAGGTAGATGGACTCTCTTTACTTGGTGAACTTTATTACTGTAGCATTTATCCACTGACCTTTAATATTTATACCCAGCATAATATGTAGCATTCTAGCAGATCTGACTCATTATTAAAATAGTAACAATTGGGGCACCTGGGTGGCTCAGTGGGTTAAAGCCTCTGCCTTCGGCTCAGGTCATGATCTCAGGGTCCTGGGATCGAACCCCGCATCCGCATCCGACTCTCTGTTCAGCAGGGAGCCTGCTTCCTCCTCTCTCTCTGCCTGACTCTCTGCCTACCTGTGATCTCTCTCTCTCTGTCAAATAAATAAATAAAATATTTAAAAAAAATACTAACAATTATTTCATTTTAAAATTATTCTGTTAACTTATTCAACAATAAATGAATAGCTTGGATAACAGTTCTGAAAGGTTTGCTTTTTGTTTTTGCTTTTGTTTTTGTTTTTTTGCCCTCATAAAGTACATAGATAATAATTCACAAAGAACCAAACAATTTCAGGAAATGATAAATGGTATAAAGGAAAAAAAACAAAGTAGGGTAAAGGGATGAAGAAGATATGTTTTATATAGGCTACTCAAAGACTGCTCTTCTGAGGAGACGCTTGAGAAAAGGCTTAAATGAAGGCAAAGTGTGCCAAGCCTAGTTCAGGAAAAGCCTGCACCAAGCAGAGGGAAGAGCAGATGTAAAAGCCTGTGTGATGCAAGAGCAGTGAGTTAGAGAGAAGAGAGTAGGAGATAACATTCAGAAGACAGTGGGGTTCACATTTAGCTGTCTGGACTATCATCTAAATGTTATGAGAATCCAAAATCTATAAGAATGTATCAAACTCATCACCCCAAACCCAAATAATCCAGTTAAGAAATGGGCAGAAGACATGAGCAGACATTTTTCCAAAGAAGACATACAGATGGCCAACAGACATATGAAAAAATGCTCAACATCACTCATTATCAGGGAAATGCAAGTCAAAACCACAGTGAGATACTACCTCACACCTATCAGAATGGCTAAAATTAACAATGGGAAATGACAGTTATTGGCGAAAACATGGAGAAAGGGGAACCCACACTGTTGGTGGGAATGAAAGCTGGTGTAGCCAGTCTGGAAAACAGTATGGAGTTTCCTCAAAAAGTTAAAAGTAGAACTACTTTATGATATAGCAATTGTACTGCTGGGTATTTACCCAAAGGATACAAAAACACAGATGTTTATAGTAGCATTAGCAATGATAGCCAAATTATGGAAAGAGCCCAAAACATCCACTGACAGGAACACACACACACACACACACACCCCATCAAAAGAATGAAATGTCATTTTCAACAACATGGGTGGAACGAGAGTGTATTATGCTAAACGAAATAAGTCAGAGAAAGACAAATACCACATGATTTCAATCATATGTGGAATTTAAGAAAAAAATAGGTGAATGGAGGGGAAGGGAAAAAAGAAAGAAAGAGGGAAGCAAGCCATAAGAGACTCTTAACTGTAGAAAATAAAACTGAGGGTTGCTGGAGGTGAGGTGGGTGAGGGATGGGCTAAATGGGTGATCCTATTAAGAAGGGTACTTGTGATGAACACTCTGTGTTTTATGTAAGTGATGGATCACTGAATTCTACTCCTGAAACCCATATGACATTATATATTAACTGACTAGAAATTAAATAAACATTTTTTAAAATGTTATGTAATACCACTGGAGAGTTTTGAGTAGTAAGAGGAATGATTTAAGTTGTATTTTCAAAAGATCCTTCCAACAATTCCCTGGGGGAGAGAGGGAAAGGAAGGAGGTCAGTGAGGAAGCTACATCGCTCTTGTTGAGGACAATGGAATTGTGGCTTGGATTATGGACAAAGGGTGGTGAGTAGTGCTCTGATTTAGGAAAAGATTTTGTGGGTGTAAATAATAGGACTTGTTGCTGGATTGGATATGGGATTTCAAACTATGGGATTTCTTTGTTAAAAGAGCTATTGATCTTATCGTGGCTACAGTAAGAAATGAAAATTTTATGAAAGGAACACACAGCTATGACTCAGTGCTAGTTTGTGAAAAATTAAATTTTTGTTAAAACCTTACCCTGTGATAGATACAAAACCATATATACTTATATTTTTATATACTTATAAATAGCTTATATGTTAAGGTTAAGATGTCTAACATCTATAAATCGAGTGCAATAGGAGCATTGTCATGATGCTTTCAGAGGTGTTTTATCACCTCCTCCTGCATTTCCTAAACTCACACTCCATCTCCTGCTATCCTTTGATATGATCAATGAACATTTTTTTTTTATCTTCAGTAAAGTGATATACTAATGCTGTTTGAAGCTCCTTTCCCTCTTCCTATCAGATTGCTAGGCAGACTAAGCACTCCTAAAAATGAATGCAAACATCTACATGCTACCCAGGGTGTTTAAGTTTTTGTTTTTGCATTTTCTTTTTATGTATATGACACATTTCCTTACTAATTGGCTACCATGATCACATGAAGTCTATATTCATTATTGTCTTGAAAGGAAAAACTCTTTTTTAAAAAAAGATTTTATTTATTTATTTGACAGAGAGTGAGAGAGCACAGCAGGGAGAATGGTACAGGAAGAGGGAGAAGCAGGCTCTCCACTGAGCAGGGAGCCCGATGGGGGGCTGGAGCCCAGGACATGGAGCTCAGCATGAGCTGAGCTAAAGGCAGATGCTTAACCGACTGAGCCACCCATGCACCCCAGAAAAAGTCTTAAATAAATAGAAAAGATGGAAGATGATTATGGGATGTTGCTCCAGCCCTCCTCTCTTCCTAGGGGACTGGGGTTGGTTCCTAGTATGTTGGGGCTGGTCAATATGTTCTAGCCTGTGAGTCTGTGGAGTAGCTATAGTGGCAGCAGAGGCTGTGCCTGGATCGATAGCTGTGCCTAACATAGGATCTCCAGAGCTATCTTTGTCTCCCAAGGAATTGGCTTCTCCCTTTTATGCCTTGTCTGTTGTGCTCAGCTTATTATAGCTGTGGTTCATCACCAATAATCAGTTTGATGACCGTATCTGGAGTGGTGAGTCCAGACACATAGAGTATCTTTGAATGTATGCTATGCTCAGACCAAGGTGAAATGGTCCAGAGGTTTTCATGGCAGTGTGGAAACAGAGGTTGGGGTGGAGGGATTGTTGGTTCCTTGTAGGAAGTGGGGTTTCCTCATACCAGAAGTTTCCATCTGGTTTTATGGAGCCTGCCTTTTAAAAGGTTACCACTGAAGTCCTGAGGGTGGGGGAATCCAAGTGCATGCTTCCCTACCACCACCCACTTACTCCTTTCAAACTTAGATGCCACAGGGGTAGGGGATTGGAGGTCATCTGACATTAAGGGTGTGGACTGTCCATCTGTCCAGATCACAGACTGGTTGATAGGACACTCCCTTTCTCTTCATGGCCCTCTCCAAAGCTTCTTACAGACTGCGCTGTCTCGCCATGATCAAGGGCCCTTGAGGACTATATTTTCCCAAACTCAATACTTGCCTTCCTCCAAATACAGTGCATTGTCAGAGGCAGCATGTGGAATCAGAACGTTGGAGTTGTCCATCCCTCATGATTTAATTTACCCTAAGTAAATGACTTAACTCCTGTGATGTTCAATTTCCTCATTTTTGAAACAGGTATATCATTATTTCTGTATTCAGGGAGCTCTTGTAAAGAGTATATCCTCTCAAGCATGTAACTCACTTAGTTCATGTCTGGCATAGTGTTGGTGTTCAACAAAGGGTGGACATTATCTTTTTTTCTGATTGCAAATTGATTCAATGTATTTTTCCTAAGTGTACTATGTTATTTTCATGACAACACTATATGCATCTGTTCCTACTGGTTGAATAAACAAATGAAAACCAAGTCCTTGAGAACCTTGAGAAAACAGTCAATAAATAACATTTAAATTTAAGAAACACGTCTAAGAAATTTAAAAAGAAAGATGTATTTACACTAATGTTTCTCCTTTTGATAATGAGCCTTATGAGCAAAGATACCATAGGTAATTCATATTTGAATTCACTCAAAATTTACTCATAAGCCATACTTTAAATATCCTTCAAAGATTGTATGAGTCAATGAATAAATATACTTTCGTTCTTTAACTGAACTGCAGGTCCTAAATAGCAGCAAGGGTATTTTCTCAGAAAATTTGAATTAGTGCATATATTTTGTTTTAAATTTATTTTTATTGAGGTATAATTAGCATATAACATTATACTAGTTTAGGAATACATCAATGATTTGATATTTGGGTATATTGCAAAGTGATCACCACAACCAGTCTAGTTAACATTGATCACTATATGTCGTTATAAAGAAATTTTTTCTTTTATGAGGACTTTTAAGATTTACTCTCATAGCCAACTTTGAAATACATAATATAGCATTATTAACTCTAGTCCCCATGCTATAATTTTATTCCTATGATTTATTCATTTTATAACTGGAAATTTGTACCTTTTGACTCCCTTCACCCATTTCACCCACTCCCACTTCTGGCAACCACAAACCTGTTCTATCTACAAGCTTGTATTGTTTGTTAAGATTCTGCATATAAATGAAATTATATGGTATTTGTCTTTCTCTGTCTGACTTATTTCACTTAGCATAACACCTTCAGAGTCCATCCATGTTGTTGCAAATGGTAAGATTTTGTTTTTTTTTAATGGCTGAATTATACTCCTGTGTGTGTCTGTATAACCACATCCTCTTTATTTTCTTTATCCCTTCATCATCTATAGTGTATATATTTTATTTTTTTTTAAAGATTTTATTTATTTATTTGACACAGAGAGAGAGATCACAAGTAGGCAGAGAGGCAGGCAGAGAGACAGGGAGAGGAGGAAGCAGGCTCCCTGCTGAGCAGAGAGCCCGATGCGGGCCCCGATCCCAGGCTGAGATCATGACCTGAGCCGAAAGCAGAGGCTTTAACCCACTGAGCCACCCAGGCACCCTAGTGTATATATTTTAAAATTATTTCTGGAAGTGTTCCCTAACACATACAAATTCTCAATACATGCCTTCCCTAATGCTGTGTGAGTTAGGTACTCCAGCCCTCTTTACAAACCATCTGTTTCTATATGTGGTCATTGACAAACAGGGCAAGCAATTTAACTAATCCCAAGATCTGCCTGTACATGTTTTTAAATGCTGATTTTGGAAGAATCACCTGTCCTCAAAAAACCATTGTAGTAGTTTGATACATCTAATTTTAAAAACCCTGCTTGCCTTGTGCCTGATGTTGTTCTCAATACACTGCACTAACTAGCACATAACTAGCAAAACTATAGAATGAGGCAGAAAAGAGATGAACCATTCTTGTACAAGAAAGAGTGAAAAATCAGTAGCGATGGCGACACATAATTGGCAAAGACACAGTCACAGACAAACAGAGGCTCGGATGACAGCAAGCCTGAACACCTGTGGCTACCCGAAAAAGATTTATTTAAGGAAAGACAATGATTTCTGATGACCCAAAAGATACTTTTGTGCAAATTCGAAAAAAACCATTTAAATTATATTTTTACAAATCTTCAGCAGCCAGGCTCAGGAAAACTTTTCAGAATTCAAGAGCGGAACACTGACTGTACACGCACCCATGTCCAAACTTTAGCCTTCCCACGCACACCCTGCTACTATAAGGACACTCACGTCGCTACTACAGAACATACTCTGTGCTGTGCCACCCCCTGACTCAGGATGAGATGACTGTCATATTCAGAATAGGATGAAGGGAAAGAATTCAGTGTCACAGAAAACCATCTCAGGGTACATTTGGAAGAACAGCTGGATGTGAATGGCTGCAAGGTAGCTTTAAGCATGTTAAGGTTTACATCAGTTTATCTGTTGCTTCTCTACAACTTGGTGTATCTACATCTAAGATGTGAACAGCATAGCCCTGAGTTGTGCCTTCTTTGTATAGTACACTTGAATATCCAGATGTGACAGATACGCCTGTGAGAAAGTACAAGACATTTGTACACTTACATCTGATGTCCAGTGCAAAAAGTATGCCCAGACGCAAGTATAGCATGGTTTAAGATAAGAAAAAGAAGGAATCCAAGATTGATGAATAGACACAAGTTATGCACTTGAGAAATATGTGCCTTTATATAAGACTGTGTATTTCTTCTGAAATTTTTTCCATTTCTATTTCCATTTTGGTATATTTGATATAACTCAGTTACCTATTTTGTCACACGGAATGTTAAAAATACATAGAGTTTAGAGATAATTAAGTTTTAATTAGTTAACTTCATAGGTAAAGAACTTGACATCCTGAAAAATTAAGGGGCTTGTGATAACATAGCACCCAAACAGGAAAGCAGGACCAAACTCTTAGCTGCCCGATCACCGATAATTGTTTTCAATATGCAACTTTTTTTTAAAAGATTTTATTTATTTGACAGAGAGAAACACAGTGAGAGGGGGAACACAAGCAGGGGGAGTGGGAGAGAGAGAAGCAGGCTCCCTGCTGAGCAGGGAGCCTGATGTAAGACTTGATCCCAGGACCCTGAGATCATGACCTGAGCAGAAGGCAGACGCTTAATGATGGAGCCACCCAGGCGCCCCTCAGTATGCATCTTTATCAGTCATTTAAAGAAAAAATAAATGTTAATCAATTTTATGCATAAGATTAAATATTTTGCTTTTTGCTAGCCACGCCTTTTGTCTTCCCCTTTCACTTTAGCTTTCACACTGTTATTGCTGTGATCATTCTAAAGCAGAAATAACAGAAATAGGATCATGCAAATATCCTTCATGGAATATTAATGTTTTTTTTCCTGTGTGTATTGATTTATTCATTTCTTCAAATCATATCTATCATGTATATGAAAGACACTGGTTAGACTCTAATGAAAATACACATGGTCTCTGACCTCATGGTGTATCAGGTGAGAGACATATACCATGGCAAAGAAGAAAACACCATACAAATAAATACATAATTATAAAAGTTGCTTAGTGATAAAAAAAAAAAACCCTCCTCTGACGAACCCATGGGCAGCACTCACCATGGCCTATCCAGGGCTCTCACGCGCTTTGTACAGATTCCAGTTACCACTGGATACTTTGCTGATTAATTTACATTTGTTAGCACCAGTTGACTGTGAATTCAAATGAGAATAAGAATTATGTTTTACTCATTTGTCTAAATGAATGAATGAATAAATGAATGAGTTAAATCCCTCAAGTCACAAAAAAGCCACAGTGGTGTTCATGACAAATTTGGAACTAGAACCCAGAACTCTAATTGCCAACCCAGATCCATTTAGCATTCTAAATACACAAGCTGGGTCTAACTTTACAACATGACATGGTATCAGAAAGACAAAGGCAATTTATCCAGAGTTTGAAGAGGGAGATAATATTGGTTCTCTCCATGCAAATCTAGGAAAATGCATTTGGAAAATGACATTCAATTTAGAACACTGCCGAACTGCATAAACATGAGGACACAAAAAAGAAAAACAGAACGTGTTAGGCAAACGAACAAGTTGGCTTAGCAAAGAATCACAAGGATTCACACCTGAATTGGCTACTCGACATAAAGGAAGAGAACAGGGCAGTGCACAAACAAGAGAACGAAATACTGGATGTCTTATCAAAAGAAGAAATAAAATCAAATTTCAAACCAAAGTTTATTACCACTAATTACTGTAATAAGTAAGTAGCATACAGTATAGTTTTTAAAGCATGTTTATATTCACTGCTTCAAAACTGCATAGTAAGATAAGGTTAACTTGTATTATGATCTCCATTTAACAGCTTGGGGGAAGGGACCTAACTTACCAGAATCATACAGCTAGAGTTAGAATTATATGTGAATCATCTACTTCTCAGGACAGTGTGTTCACTATTGCATCACAATGGAATCATCTCTAAGCGCTTGCATGGTGTACTAAGAGAAACTGAGAAAAATATCCAGGAGTGAGAGGCCCTGCCTTGGGATCTGATCATTTTTCTGAGACACGTCAATGTATGTCCCAGTGCAAAATACTGCTGTATCTTACTTTAGACAACAGATATATATCTCAACAGTTCTGCATAAATCAGTTTGTTTGGGGTTTTTATGGTAAACTGTATTGTATTATAAATGTATTGAGACCTTACTTTTAAAAGGAAACCTAAACTAAAAACTTTTGCAACATAATCATATAATTAAAATAATTATTCAGTTTTGTAGTACAGGTACCTTGTAACTTCCACATGGTAAAAAGCAGGAGCAACTTTGATTCATGTTATTTGGTATCACTTTTGTATCCCACCATTCAGGAAAATCTTATCTCATTTCGTGCTCCCTTCCCATTTGTACTTTCATGTTTTTTCCCTCTTTGTCTTTTTGTGAATTTCTCCATGTCAACAATCATAGGATTCTTTTTCTTCGGTCATTAACTATTTAAAATGCTGCATCTTTTCCAGAAAATGATTTTAATGATTTCAAAAAGAGAGAGGACATCATAGTGTCCACACCAAGTGCTGATCTTTGGCTCCAACAAAAGATGGAGGATACAGTCCTGACTAGTGCAGAAGACTGGAGAATGGAGTTGTCACAGCCAATGCCCGTATCAACTGGTGACATGACCTTGAACAAATTCAGTCATGTTTTGTACTTCTTTGAGGGTAGTTTTCTTAACCTTCCAGAGTGGAAGAAGGTTGAGCCTTGATGTAAATAACCTTGGGTCAGCAGGTATATTCCTGATTGTTGTTCAGACACTGAATCCCACCTCCAGGACAGGACTGGTTCTTTTGGCACTCAGTTGAAGGGATGAACAGGAGGTAACAAAGTTGTCATTATTTGAATTTCTATTATGAGCCATAATCTTCTCTGAACCATGTCAGCACTGCTGAAATGAAGAGAGTTCTGCTTATCAGGGTATTTGATTTGTAATGACAGCTGTCAGAGGGCTCTGCTAAGGCCCAGGTTTTAGAATGCAGGGTTGAAGAACAGCATCCCCATGTCTTGTTTGCTTCCATTCCCCCCCCCCCGATTTTAATTTGAAAGAGCAAATTCTAAATTGCATTCCATGGTTCAGAGAAGACAGAAACAGAACTCAATTATCTACATTTATTTATCATTTGTACCAATTGGATAAGCTGTCATAGTCTACACTACTAAAGCTCAAAGCAGAGATTTTAGTCTATTTTGCAGTATTTAGTAGACTCCACCCAAGTAAATTAACTTCAGGTCAGAAGAATCAGGTGCTATATGGATATCTTGGTTTCTTAATGTCTTTGGCACTTGACAAAGCTCAAGGCCTATTTATATATTTTTCTGATTAAATTGTTGAGATCTGGTATTGAACTTCTTAGAGAATGACCTAGCTGTAAGAAAATTTACAGAGGTTTAATAGTGAGCAAAAAGAATATGGTACTAATGATCCTGAAGTTTATAATATAGGAAGAAAGCTATATATAAACAAATATACACAATTACATATTCAGTTTTACTGAATTAATTGATCTGAAGGGAAATATCTGGTGCTAGGTAAGAGTGTAACATGAAAATCTTTATAGGTGAATAATCATGTCATTTAATCATAGTAATGTTGTCCAAATTGCTTAATATCAAGCCTCTTTTGTAGATAAGGAAAGATGGCTAAAAAACGCTTGAGGAAAAACAAAATAGCAGATCACCATGAGAACTGATCATCAAGGCAAGATCTTTCCTCAGTCCCCAAGTCAATGTTTCTTTTATAGTCTATGTGAATTCCACTTCAACACTCTGATTTTTTTTTTATGTCATCATGACAAGCCTACAGTTCCCAGGCATTCAAACACTAAGTATTGCTGTAAAGATACATTGCAGATGTGGTTGAAGTCCATAATCAGCTGACTTTGGCTAAGGGGGTTATCCTAGATCTTCTTGATGGGCTTGAATCGATCAATCAATAGCCCTTAAAAGCAGAACAGTCCTCAAAAGAAGGAATTCTACCTGAGAACAGTAACTTCACCTAGTGCCCCAGAGTTCCAGCTCCTTCCAGACAATCTGCTCTAAGGATTCCAGGTTTGCCTAGCAAGCCCTTCTAAGCACACAAGCCAATTCCTTGCAATACATCTCTCCATATAATATCTCTTCCTGGTTCTTCTCTTGTTGAAGTCTTACTGGTTAAACATTCAGATTTGTACCTGATACAAAGAAATGTAGATAGCTCTTCAAGTGTCAGTAAGATATTTTAGAAAGGAGTGAAAATAAATAAGCCATTTTTAGAAGAATTTTAAAAAGTTATTATGAAGTGCTACCTATTTTTTGTTTCCTTTTTCAAAAACAATTCTCCAAATTTCCATGGCACCAAACTGAAGAAAGGAGTGAAACAATGGATACCCTTTTCTCTCACTGCCTTGGGAAAAAGTATTCAACTGGAAAAAAGACGACTTAGTTTCAGGTCACAACCCTGCTACTTTCCAGTTCATCAGCTTTTGTGAACTTCACCTTTCTCAGTGTCAAATGAAGCTCAGGATTGCTGATGCCCTGCTTATCTCTGAGCTTGCTGTGAGCGTTACAGAGATTACAGATGTGAAAGCACTCTGCTTAGCATTAATGCTTTTAACAAAATAAGAGGTAGAACAACATGGCAGATTCAATTCTGATTCTGTTATTTGCTTGATCTGTAGCAATGCCTCAATAGCTTTGCATAGCATAGGGGCACAGATGCTTTCTTCTTATTATGACTTACATGGATGCAAATTGTAGGCAACAGAACAATGTTGGTATTACATGTCAAAGCACAATAGGAGACAGAATAAAAAGGTTATAATCAAGCTGCACAATCTATTCAGTCAACTTTCTCTCTGAAATATGTCAAATGCTATTTCCTGGAATCAGAGGCCCTTGATGCTTGAGATCATTAGAAAATACATCTAACTCATGTAGGCACTACTTATAAAATTTTAGTAATAAAACTGTAAACACACATGTACACACAGAAACACATACAACACAGCCTACTATTAATTAATTCCACAATTCTACTTATCACTACTTTCTGAGATATATAAAGAATATTTTATATATGTCTTTGCTCTGGCACTGAGAAACTTTTTGCATTGGTTTTTATATTATTTTCTGATGAGAAAAACAAAGGGTTAGGTAAGAAGGGTCAATGAACTATTTTAGACCAGTAGTGTTCCCACGGCTTTCCTCTAATTTCATCAACGGAACAGAAAAAAAGAGACGTGGGAATTAAATATGAGCCCTCATCCTGAGCCACTCTATTTCTGGATTTATCCACCCAAGACAACCTAACCAACCAGTCCAAAGAGACATGTGAAGATGCTGTTCACATTGTTTGTTAGCAATAAGCTTTGGAGACAACTTAAGAGATGTTACCAGAATAATATATATCAGGAATCCTAAAGAGTGATCAGAAGGAGTGACAGAAGACTATATAAACAAAGGGGAGTGAGAAATGCAGGCTTCTAGTTAGATTGTAGCTATACTTGTGTGTGTGTGTGTGTGTGTGTGTGTGTGTGTGTGTGTGCGCGCGCACGCGCATGCACGCATGTGTGTTGAATGACCAGTTGAACTGGTTAAATGGAAATAAATATAATTTTGTCATGTTAACATTTATTTAGAAAAGTAGAGAAAACATGAGGCAGTTAGAATAGGTCTTTTATAGAGATTTAATTGGAATGCTATTAAAAATTATATTTCCATGTAATAATCTCTAACATAATTTTGAGATCACACTTTCACACTTCAGTAATGCTTTTTGGACTTAGGAAGAAGGGCATTGATATATTGAACTAAATTTAATAAAATCAAATAAATTAAACCATCTTCTTGAATAATAAGAGAATAAACTTTCAATTTAGCCCTTGTATTCTAATTAATTTTATAGAAATACAAGACAGGGTATAGAAATACAAATCAAGGATCTTTTCAATAATTGTAGAAGGACAATTCATTTTATGGAAATAGTCTTCTGACATTTAAATTGGAAATTCTAATACTTATGTGTATGTGTTTTAAATAAAATTATCTGAATTGCTAAAAACATGGATAATTGAATTTTATAATATCATTCTAAAACAAATAAACAAAAAACAACAAATAATTCAACCTCCTTTCCCCAAGTATATTTAATTCCTTTCTCTACTCAAATGGAATAAAGAAGCAGAAATTATCTTGTAGAGTTTTAAGCCTTGCTGTTCCTTTATATCTGCTCTTAAATCTTTTTCATAAATTATTCTGTTCCTTAACAAAAGAGAAAAATATCTATAAGAAAAACAACAGAAACACATTTCTGAGGATGAAACTTTTAGTGTTTACAAATGAATGTTTGGATAATCTGATTATAAACATGAAGGCTCCTAACAGTGCTTGCTAAAATGTTCTTCTAGCAGAGAATATGTAGGAAAGATACTGGGCACTGGGACCCAAGATATCTGGTTTGAAACCCATGCTCTATTATTTGAAGGATGTGTTCTACTTGGCAAAAGTCTTAGCCACTGAACTTCATAGATAGTTTGCTTAGGATTAAATGAGATGGTGATTTTTTACAGTATAGTTCTTGGCCACAGAATATAATTGGATAATGATGGTTAATAATAAAGGTAATAATTATAATGATGGAGTTGGAATTGATAATAATGAGGAGGATGATAAAGCATTGGAGCTTCATCATGTCTTTTTGCTAAGGAGTTTCTGCCTCATAAATATGAGTCAAATAATCAAACTGTACTGTAAAGAAAGTAGAGTATAAATCCTCACAATTTCTTCCTATATGAGAGGACTTTCATCCCTCTTATTAATCAGAGAAGACATAAATACTTGGGTCTATAAAAACTTAGTTTCATGCCCTTTAGAGGAAGGAGCAGAATTAATTCATGGGCATGTGATCTGTGTACTTCCATTGGGCACCATACTCACAAGGTCTTTACTTTTTATTATTTTTAAGTTTTTATTTTTTTAAAAGATTTTATTTATTTATTTGACAAAGAGAGAGAGATCACAAGTAGGCAGAGAGAGAGGGGGAAGCAGGCTCTCCGCTGAGCAGAGAGCCTGATGCGGGGCTTGATCCCAGGACCCTGAGATCATTACCTGAGCCGAAGGCAGAGGTTTAACCCACTGAGCCACCCAGGTGCCCCTTAAGTTTTTATTTTATTTATTTTTTTAAAGATTTTATTTATTTATTTGACACAGAGAGAGAGATTACAAGTAGGCAGAGAGGCAGGCAGAGAGAGAGGAGGAAGCAGGCTCCCCGATGAGCAGGGAGCCTGATGTGGGACTCGATCCCAGGACCCTGGGATCATGACCTGAGCCGAAGGCAGAGGCTTTAACCCACTGAGCCACCCAGGCGCCTGGTGCTCATCACAACAAGTGAACTCCTTAAGCCCCATCACCCATTTCACCCAAACCCCCACCGACCTCCCCTCTGGTTACCATCAGTTTATTCTCTATAGGTAAAAGTCTGTTTCTTGCTTTCTCTCTCTCTCTCTCCTCTTTTTCTTTCTCTCTCTCTTTTGCACATTTGTTTTGTTTCATAAATCCCATATATGAGTGAAATAATATGGTGTATGTCTTTCTTTGACTGACCTATTTCACTTAGCATATACTCTCTAGTTTCATCCATGTTGTTGCAAATGGCAAAATTTCATTATTTTTATGGTTGAATAATATTCCATTGTGTGTAAGTGTGTGTATGTGTGTGTGTGTTCTTTATTTATTCGTCAGTCAATAGACACGGGCTGCTTCCATAAGGCTATTGTAAATAATGTTATAAACACAGGGAGCATATATCCCTTTGAATTAGTATTTTTGTATTCTTCAGGTAAATACCTAGTAGTGTGATTCCTGGATCATAGGGCAGTTCTATTTTTAACATTTTGAGGAACCTTCATACTTCTTTCTACAGTGGCTGCACCGGTTTGCATTCCCACCAACAGTTCAAGAGGGGTCCTTTACCTTCACATCCTCACCAACACCTATTATTTCTTCTGTTGTTGATTTCAGCTGTTCTGACAGGTGTGAGGTGTATCTCACTATAGTTTTGATTTGCATTTCCCTGATGATTAGTGTTGATGAGCATCTTTTCATGTGTCTGTGTCCATCTACATGTCTTCTTTGGAGAAATGTCTATTCAGGTCTTCTGCCCATTTTTAATTGGGTTATTTATTTTGGGGATTTTATAAGTTCTTCATATTTTTTGGATTCTAATACTTCATCAGATATGTCACAAGGACTTTACTCTTGATTTAATGTTCTGTTGTGTCCATCCTGAAATTCTTAATTTTTAAATAAGGAACTCTACATTTTCATTTTGTGTTGGGCCCAGGAAATTATGTAATTATTCTTGGAAAGAATTACAGAGGAAGTAACCTGTTGTTTTAAAATTTGTTGGATGAGGGGTGCCTGGGTGGCTCAGTCTTTAAGTGTCTGCCTTCTTAAGCATCTGCCTTCAACTCAGGTCATGATCCCAGGGTCCTGGGATCAAGCCCCACACCGGGCTTCCTACTCATGTGGGAAGCCTGCTTCTCCCTCTCCTACTCCCCCTGCTTATGTTCCCTCTCTCTCGCTGTGTCTTTCTCTGACAAATAAATAAATAAAATCTTTAAAAAAAATTTGTTGGATGAAATTCAAGCATATTTCCTAATAAAAAAATAATGATACAACTTATTTTGTCCTATGTGAGCCTTTAACATGTTCTGTAGCCCACAAATATATTAAACTACTGAATATGTCTTCCAGTTACTGGCTCTGTATTTTGGGATATGTTGGTTATCTGAGAGTGACACCTCAATTTTTGACTCTGCAAGTTGGAGATAATAATACTCATCTCAAAGTTTTGTTCTAAGGATTAAAGAGTACAGTGTATTTAAAACTATTTTACTCATGACCTAGAATATGGAAATGGCTCAGTGTTAAATATAATCATGTATATATAAGGTTAGGTAGGTTATATAAGGTTATATAAAAATGTTAAATAAGTTAAAGTGAATGGTTTACAATATCATAATTATTTATAAATAGATATTTGGGAGCACAGTAATATATACATGATTTTAATAATTTCTTTAAGAGAATTAAAAGAATTACTAGAAGTAGGTTTATAAACTTTTGACACAGCAGGTTACTGCCTTGTATTTGTCAAGTCTCTTTTTTTGCTTACCATCATATACCCCAGTTTTGAAGTTTCAAAGAAAGTAGCATGTCTAAGGTAATAATGGTAGTAAAAGCCAGACCTGAAGCTGGTGACATGGTTTTCTAATGTCACATACAAAGTTTTTCCCTTCATACCAGGCAGGTACTTCACTCCAAAAGAGCAGAAGTCTTGGTCTCTGTGTTTGAAGAGCTTACAATTTTGTTGAGCAGAACAGGATACATGAGTATACATGAAAAAATCAATATTAGGACAATATAAAAAAGAAATACTGCATTTCATGATCTGGGGATGACTAGAGATTTGAAATATTCACCTAAGTAGATTACTTTAGGCATGCTAAAGTTTGATCCTAAAAATTGTTGAAACTTCTCAACCCTATGTTACTAAAATGCTCTCAGGCACTGGGAACTTCAGTCTTTCCTAACCTGCCCCTCCTCATAGATATACCTCTAAAACATACTATTGTATCTTTGGGAACTTGAGTAATTGAGTTTAAAACCTTCAAATTTCTGTTCTCAAATTTTGATCAATATGTAAAATATATTTTTGCCACCATTGAATATAAATGTGAATATTATGGTCTAATGAAGACCTGGAAGCATAAGAGACTCCCAAATAAGACTGCCTGTAGTCAACTCCTAACTCCAATACCTACTGGGTCTTGATCTTGAATGAATTCTCTAACGACAATAAAACTTGTTATTCTTATTTATACTATAGGATTAAGATAGTACCTCGTAAGTGTGGGAATGAGGAATTAATAAGGTAATTCATATAAAGCATTTGGTAAAGGACCTAGCAGATGGTAAACACTCAATATATGTTAGAAATGATGATAAGAAGGAAAAGAACGATGACAATAATGGTGATGATGATGAAGGAATTATGACATTAATGTTGAACTGAGTAGATTCCTAGAAACTGTAGGACTAAGCACCTCCTATTTAGAAGTATGATGTATTACACAGCATCTGTGTGGCAACAAAAAAAGAACATTCATGAACTTATGTTTTGAGTAAAAGGTATGTTTATGGAATTAATAGAATGATGTTAAACAGTTCTACATACATAATGAATGGCTTTATATACCTTATATAGACACAGCACTGGTTTTTTTGTTGTAATTAATGCTAATATACTAACTAGTGTTTTGAGAGTTTTAGTTACTTAAAATGTACCACCAACAGTTCTTAAACACAAAAAAGCTGAACAATGTGGAATTACCTTTAGTAAAGGGACAGGAAAGTGAAACATACTATTTATTAAAAATCCACTCTATTACAGTACAGGGCTTGGCCTTTCTATGTGTTTAAGATCATCTAATCGTCACAGTATTATATAGTCTTTGAGGTAATAAAGGGTATTAACCTCTCATAGATGAGAAAATTGGAGAGATAGGTTGCCTAACTTCTCCAATATCATATAGACACGACGTGGAGAAAAGATTCAATGTCATATCTCAATTCCCAAGGCAGAATTCATCTCCTTTCCATTAACATCTCTTATTCTTACTCCATAGGAATAATCACCATCGACTACAAAAAAACAAAATCATGAGTTAAGTGCAGACAGTTCTTCTATAAGCAGGCTGCTTTAAAGTGACTTGATAATTCCATAGTGAAAATAATATCTATCTTGGAAGAAAGGGGCTCAAAGCTACTGAATTTTTGAAGGTTGTCATGGGGTTCAAAAGCATGCTGCACAATTACATTACAAAATGTGTGGGTGCCTAGCATGCCACAGGAGAAAAGTCTTTCTATTTAGGGGTTGACAGAAATCTTGATTAAATTTTGGATCCATGCTTGACTTGGGCAATTTACCTCATCTTTCTCAGTAACAATGTATCCATTTACAAAATAAAGGGAATTACATTGGCATTATCATGGCTGCAGCTAAAATTAGAAACAACCTATTATTCTTTCTGATTTATGTAATAAAGTTTATTCTAAACTCTTTTATATAATTCCCATTATACTCAGCATCCATAGAATCTCAACAACCTAAATATGTAACAGTCCACTCCACAGTTTAAAAGTATAAAAATGTCCTCATTCTGACCTTGAACTTGGTTTTGAACACCAACAGAATTAACAAATAGAAAAATTTGCTGGGGGGGATGGGCTAACTGGGTGATGGACATTAAGGAGGGCACGTGGTATAATGAGCAGTGGGTATTATATAAGATTGATGAATCACTGACCTCTACTTCTGAAACTAATAATATATTACATGTTAATTAATTAAATTGAAATAAAAAAAATTTAAAAAAAGAAATATATAGATATTTATGATTGTTAGATCTTCTTGTTGGACAGATCCTTTTAGTATGATATAGTGTCCTTCTTCATCTCTTATGATATTCTTTGCCTTAAAGTCTAGTTTATCTGATATAAGGATTGCCACTCCAGCTTTCTTTTGCTGTCCATTGGCATGGTAAATTGTTTTCCATCCCCTCACTTTAAATCTGGAGGTGTCTTTGCGTGTAAGATGAGTTTCTTGTAGACAGCATATCGATGGGTCTTGTTTTTTTATCCATTCTGATACCCTGTGTCTTTTAGTTGGGGCATTTAGTCCATTTACATTCAGAGTAACTATTGAGAGATATACATTTAGAGCCATTGTATTGCCTGTAAGGTGACTGTTACTGTATATTGTGTTTCTTCCTTTCTGGTCTATGTTTC
>LNAC01000479.1:954734-1080478 GCA_002007465.1 Ailurus styani
GGGGGGTTGTGGGGGGTAGGGAGGGAAAAATAATGAAACAAGATGGGATGGGGAAGGAGACAAACCATAAGAGACTTCTAATCTCATAAAACAAACTGAGGGTTACTGGGGGGTGGGAGGGTAGGGATAGGGTGGATGGGTTATGGACATTGGGGAGGGTTTGTGCTTTGGTGAGGGCTGTGAAAGATGTAAGCCTGATGATTCACAGACCTGTACCCCTTGGGCAAATAATAAAAATAAAAAATAAAAAAAAAATAAAAAAATAAAAAAAGAAATATACCCAGTTTTTTAACTGCATAAGATTCATTAAAAATCTTAATATCTATTAAAAGTAACTAGGCTTTTGGTCACATCAGAGTATGTGGGGGGCACATGCAGTGGGAGATGAAATACGAGTCAAACATGAAAGCAGCAGGAATGTTTTAGAATTCAAGGAAAATGCACCCTTTAATCTTCAGTCAAGATTGGCTCATTTTATTGAATTTTACTGTGTTTGTATTTCCAAATGGTTATTTTTGTGATTTAGTGTAGTGCTGACCAAATGAAGAAAAAATAAAGGCTCTCATAATAACTATTAGTCAGATGATCTTAAAACTGAAGAATCCATTAACCAAATATGATTCCTTAATTAGTCCTTGAAAGACTGTATTATTTCAGTGTAGTGCACCTTGCTCCTTGTGTAATGTCTTTGACCTAACAAACATTCAGTAAGTTCAAGCTCTAGAAAGCTTTTCCCTGATAAAGACTGTACACAATCAAGCACTTGTAACACTTGGATTTTTAGAAGAATCTTACATGATAGTGAACATTTTTTTTTAAGTTACAGTGTGGTTCCTTTATTCTACAAAATGTATTCCCAAAGTCTCCATGTTAGGTATGTAAAGCAAAAGGGATATAGGAAAATAGTTCCTAGGGGCAATGCCGGAATGACTGAGGGGAGAATACAGATGAATTGTCATTGACTTCTCTTTCTGTAATGGCTTTTTATTCTCCATCTAAAACCATTTGTATCCACATGTATAAACTGAATTGCCATGCAACCTATTTGTATATAGTATCCTTCTTAAAACAGTTAAATTTGAAATCCAAGAGTAAGTTATATTGAAATATGTAAGAAAGAAGGGATTTGGGGCACCTGTGTGGCTCAGTTGGCTGCCTGCCTTCTGCTCAGGTCATGATCCCAGGGTCCTGGAATAGAGTCCCACATAAGGCTCTCTGCTCAGCAGGGAGTCGGCTTCCCCCTTCTCCCTCCCCTGACCCTCATGCTCACTCAAGCTCTCTCTCTCTCAAATAAATAATTAAAAACTTAAAAAAAGAGAGAGAGAACGGATTCAACTCTAAGAAAATTTTGAAGAAAATTTACCAGATTATCCGAAACATAATCACTGTGTTTCCCTATCACATTCATGCCCTCTGTCTTATCTCCCCTCTCCCTCCATTCACACAAAGACTACTCACCCTGGGAGGAGTTCTTTGTTGACTCCTAGTTGGGAGAGTAAAGAGGGGCTTCCTGCCTGAGGTCACAGAGGCACTAAGCGCAGAAATCAGTCTCCAAACCTAAGGCTCTCTACCTCCAGAGCTTGAGACTTAACCAACACACACGGCTTCCTTTTTAAAACTGAGAGAAGACAATCTGCTTCCCTTCTTTTTAAATTCACACTCTAATGGAGGTTTGGTATTGTTTTCTCTCTTAATAAAGCATTAAAATGATTCTGTTAATTAAAAAGCTAACTTGTGCCATCACTTAATCTCTAACAAATTTAATTTCCATACGGCAAAGAATATAAAAAGTGAATCTTTTCAATTAATTAATTTCTTTTTTAAATTAATAGACAAAACTCAATCGAGATTGCACAGTGGTTTTTTGTTGCTGTTGTTTTTGGGTTTTTTTGTTTTGTTTTGTTTTGTTTTAGTGTTTGTTTTTTTGGTTTTTTTGTTCTTTAACAGTATTTAGCTAATTTAGCCAAAATGAAAATATGTATTTATAAAAATGCTAACAATACTACTGCCACCACCGGATAGTATTTATGTACTATTTCATGCTTTTAAACTGTAATTTCTATAAGACACAGATAACTGCATAAGAGTAGATAAGGATAGCATAATCTTTATTTTATATGTGAGGAAACCAAGCTCCTGAAATTTTCAGTAAAATAATCAAGATCCCCTATCCAGCAAATTATAGAGTCTAGACTAGAATTTATGTTTTCTTTATTCTAGAATGGTGTTTATTCTGCCACATTAAGTCACCTTTAAATGTTTTCATAAAACTGTTAAAGGGAAAGGCAAAATGAGGTAAAATGGGCAGCCAGTTCAAGGATGTAGCTCTAGAAACAAGAATGTTTGGGAAAGAGCATAAATTCCAAATATATTCCCTATGTTTTATCACATGCTAATTTTTGTAATGAATACATTTTTTTAGTACAGCTTTAAAAGTGAGCAGAAGACTGGGTATTACCCTAAAGATACAAATGTAGTGATCCTCAGGGGCACGTGCACCTGAATGTTTATAGCAGCAATGTCCACAATAGCGAAACTATGGAAAGAACCTAGATGTCCATCAACAGATGAATGGATAAAGAAGATGTGGTATATATATATATATATATATATATATATATATATACACACACACACACACACACACACACACACACACACACACACACACAATGGAATACTATGCAGCTATCAAAAGAAACGAAATCTTGCCGTTTGCAACAACATGGATAGAACTAGAGGATATTATGCTGAGCGAAGTAAGTCAATCAGAGAAAGACAATTATCACATGATCTCTCTGATATGAGGAACTTGAGGGGCACAGGGTGGGTTATTGTGGGGGGTTGTGGGGGGTAGGGAGGGAATGATAATAAAAAATTTAAAAATAAATAAATAAAAATAAATAAATAAATAAAAGTGAGCAGAAGGTACGTCCATATATATGTGCCCTGCCCCACATTTGCAAACCTCTCCTGTTATCAACACCCCCCCCCACCAGAGTGGTAGAGTTGTTGCAACTGATGAACTTATATTGATGTACCATTATCATGAGTTCATAGTTAACATTAGCTGTCAGTATTGGTGTCTGTGCATTCTATGGGTTTGGATAAATGTATAATGACATGTATTCATCATTATAGTGTAATAGAATATTTTCATTGTCCTAAGAATCCTTTATACTCTGACTACATGGTAATTTTTTAATATTGTAAATCAAAATGTATATTATACATGCTTATAAAAGTTAGCCCTTCAGAGTACTTATAGTTTAACACATTCATCTTGTACTATACTGTGCACTTAGGGTTTAAAAAGAATCGCTCAAAAATATGGGATCATTTGTGCCACAGTACATGCTTGCTTAGAAAATACTTAACAGGAATAGACCTCCACCTCAGAAAAACTGCTGTAAGACTAGGGCAGATAAGGAATCACACTGAAATTTAAAACAGCAAACCTTCTTTAGGAAACTATAGTAATATAAATAATGTATAAATGTGCTTATCAGAGATGAATGGCAACAGGAAGAAAGAATTATAGACCTACTCCATAGTGGGATATGGTCATTTCAGTCTAAGAAAATTTAGGTTGAAAGGAGACATAGGTTTATTTCTTTACTCTTTCAACTAGACACCCTATTTCATATAGGTTTATATAGATACTAGGCTAGGATTTATATACCAAAAGGCCTGTACTTAAATCAATTAAGCTAATGTTTATTATTTTTCGGTGATTCGTTAATACTTGTGTTTTAAGCATATATGCACGTTTTGTCTTATATTTAAAAGTCCTATAAATTTAAAAAGTTACAAAAGTAGATCATAATGTTGTTTGACCATATTATCGCATTAGTGTTTCATTATTATTGTGTCCCTTAATTTCTGCCCAATACATAATGTACGGTTAATTCATTTGTCTTGAACACATTTCTACATTCAATTTTGGCTCTACTAAATCAAATATGACTATTCGATCATCTGGACTTATTCCAAATCCAGAATATTATCTAGTATTGCTTTAACTACATAAAATAACTAATTCTTCTTTTTGTTTTGTCATTTCTGCTCAAGTATAGGGTATGCAAAGAAAGAGTAACTAAACATCTAACCCTGCTCAATTGAGATTTGAATCAATCATGGCTTATGATGATGATCTTATCTCATCATGCAATTATATTGCAGTTACCTCAGGAATTGAATAAAGAATCAGTATTTTTTTATTTTTAAAAATAATTTCTCAATTTTCTCATTCAGATGTTGACAGACAGCTATACTAAAAATTCTTATTACATGGAAACACATTCGTTTATTTCATTCCATAATATTTATTATTCAAATTTCCCAATGTTGAAACCATCTATACAAAGTGTACTTGTTAGAGTTTGAACACAAAACTAAATTGTGAACATTCTGATAGTCAAGGAAAAAGGGAAACTCAGTAGATTTCACAGCTTATTAGATGTTAAGTATACAAATATGTATAAAAATGTCTTTCTGTTACAAGGAGCTAATGGTTCATAAAGAAAAGTAGCATAATCAATAGATTCCAATAAAACATGGTAATAGATTCAGAATAAGTTTATGAGCAACCTGTTATTAGTGCATGGAATGAAGAAAATACTACTTTGTGGGTAACCCCAGGAAGGTTCCCTAGAGGAGGTACAATTTGACTTTGGCTTTAAAAGGTAGCCAGCAAACATACCAAAAAAAAGTTGTGTAATGGAATAGCAATAATTATTGCATTAAAGGAATCTTGATACTTTATAAAAATATTGACACCTTTCTCTGTCTTCATAGCTTATGTACCATGTTAGGACATTGACTCACGTAATTACTTAATTCTTCTAAAGCATGTATAAAAAAAAGGCAGAAATATCATTTCTGTAACAATGATTTAGATCAATACTGGGTAAAAAACTGATGATATATTGTGGCTGTCACTTTTTAAATTGGAGAAATGTAAACACATACACTTAGGTGAGCACATATGGTCACACACAAGCAAGTATGCATGCATGTCTTACTTCAGTCTTTCTCATAAATTTATTCATCATTATACCCTAGCCTGATAAAAGACTCTCAGAAATATCTTTACTCATTCAGGTTTTCCAAAAAATTCAAAAATTCAGAGACTCAGAAATAAGTCCTTCTTGTCCATTGCTTATTGATTAGTGTTCCAGTTATCTATTTCTGTGTAACAGGATACGCCAAAGCTTAGTGACTAATAACAATGACTATTTAATTTTGCTCATGATTTTGTGGATCAGGAATTCAGACTTAGCTCCACGACATTGCTGGTGGTCACTAGGTAATATTTAGTTGGCAGTTAAGTTCTAGAAAGTCCAAGACATATTTATTTACATTTTTGGTGCTTTGACAGAAATGGCTAGAAGGCGGAACTCATCTGGGACCATCAACAGTAGCTTCTCTAGCATAGTGGCCTCAGGGTAATTGGACTTTTTATAAGGTTGGTCAGGGCTCTGAGCAAGCTTTTGGTGAGTAAGTCAGAAGCTTCCAGGTTTTATGCGACCTAGCTCTGGAAGTCATTTGATGTTGGTTCCACTGTACTTTGCTGACTGAAGCAGTTCCAAGACAACCAGATCCAAGGGGTAGTGAGGCAGAGATCCTACCTCTACCTCTCAATGGGAGGAGTTTCAAAGACTGTGTGGCCATGTTATAAAACTACCACAATGGACTGATTCAGATTAAAATAAGATTTAAATGACTGTCCTGAAATACACATGTAAAATATTTGCCTGTGTCTACCTGTTCTAGCAGGCTAGCCATTCAAACCCGTTCTCCTCACTCTCCCTGATTAACCATCATGAATTAACCACTTTGAAACTATTAAAATATTACAGCTTATAGCTCAATGTATTCCTATGTCTTAAATATGCACCTAAGATCCATGAATATGACTTGACATAATCAAGTTTTCCTTACCACAGGTGTCTATGTCATTCCTTATGTCATATTTTAGAAAATATGCCCAAGGTTTTCAAACTCCATTGATTTTTAGAAGTTCTAGAGCTATATTGAGAATATAGGGCATCTTTCAGATGTTGGCAGCTAATTATGACAGCAAGAGCATTTTTGGCTCCCAAATATCTGGCCCAAATATTTTCATATGGTGACATCAAATATTCACATCGTGGGAATATCCTTTTGATCTTAAAACCAAAGTGGGGCATACTGTCTGTTAAATGTTAAATGCAAAGGAAATCTATCAAGTAATTTTCAGACACCAGGACATTCTGCAACACAAAACAAGGGAAGGGCAGTATGTATGTGGGTTGCCATGGTGAAGCTATTTTAGGCAGCCAACAGATAGATGGCTCTGACAAAATAGATGAGGTCATAAAAGGAGAGGTCATGGAATAAGAATAAGAGTTGGAAAAGAAAAGGTTCAAGGAGGAGTATTTTTCTTAAGAATAATGAGGAGAATAGGGGGAAAAAAGAACACCTATTTAATAGAAGATCACTACTACAGGCATTTATCATGTGCTAATATCCATGCTAATTTTTTTTTTTTACAGATGTGGTAATTTCCATTGTGTTTTAATGCCCAGAAAGTGAAGTATGAAAACACAAACTTACTTGTTCAAGGTCTTAAAGCTGGAGATGGAAGCACCAAGATTCAACCTCAGGTTTATCTGATTCCTTAACCATTCCACCTACTTCAAAAGTCTTATGCCTTTACAACTCTCAAAAGATTAGTATAATGAACAGTTGAGCGAAATATTCTGTTATTAGGATTTGGGGCAGATTTTCCAGAAAGTAACAATTTAACCACTTTTTATAAGACATCAAGATTTTTCTAGGTGGAAAAAGAAGGGAAACATGGACAAAGGAAATGAATGATGCAGTGGTATAAAGTTTAGTACCTTATAGGATATGATGCATATCAAATACAGCAATAAGAAACGAGTCGTCAAAAGGCACAGAATATTTTAGAAGGTTCTCAGGCTTTGGAATCAAATAGAATGACTTAAAGTCATAGTCATATGTGGTCTTACATATTTTACACAATGTGAAGTCAAAGTTTTCTCATTTATCCCATGTATGCATTTATGACTCTATTCATTATTTCAGCAAATATTTATTTGGATGCTTATTACATACTAGGTACTAGGGATGCAGTTATGAACAGAAAAGACATAATCTTGGCTTGTATGGTGTTTAGAGTCTTAATGGAGGAGGCTCATGACCGATTGCCACTCGAGCTTCCAGCTTGCATGTATGAGAGACAGTTGTGAGAACAGCTGGTGGTGGCTATGGCAGCTTCTTGTGCTCTGGATCACAGCTACTGTGGGGTATCTTTGAACTCAACAGTCCAGTGGCAGTCACCTGATGTCTGTGCCTCTTCCAGTGATTTGGTAAGTAAATCATATAAATCACGCACATATATATATATATATGTATGTATGTATATTGATAATCTTTGTGCTTAAAATACCTAGCATATTTTTTTGTTTCCTAAATTAAATCATGACCATAGTGGTGAGTCAGAGATATAAACAACTTATACAATATGTTAAGTACTCTGACAGCCAAAAGTATAGTGGCAAGACAACGAAACTGTACTTTTAATTGACCTATAGACTGTAGCACCAAATACCACCAAAGACTTTATGACAAGCCTTCCAGAGAAACAGGCACCAGCAACAAGAAGAGCAGAGAGTCATTGAGACTAAGGGAGGACATGAAATGTCACTCTGGCCACCCTTGCCAAGACTGAGGGCTTTTCTGAACCGTATTTCTATAGATGCAAAAGTCTGAGATTCAGCTAAGTTCCTTTCCTGGCCTAAAGTTCCATAAGTCTATTAGAACAACTTTGCTTATAAGAAAACATTTTCAAACATGTCAGACTTTCACAAGATATTTTCTTTTGTAAAGAATATCATTAGTCTTGGGCGCCTGGGTGGCTCAGCGGTTTAAAGAATATCATTAGTCTTTACTTGACTCTTACAAGGATAAATGTCAAATTAGTTGTTATAATGGGAGGAAATCATTTAGCTACTTGGGAGTTTGCAGATTCTAATAAAATTAAGATAAATTCATACATCTTATGTGTGAACAATGGTACACAGGTGTGAACAAACTATACCTTCAGAAAGTATCGAGTGATATTTCTATGTATTAAGCATTTCATCATGACACAAGCTCCCTGTTCCCAATGCCAATTTATTATTTAAACCTGAGAAAATGAGCTTCTCAAATTCAGGAACAATTTATATCTTTATGATAAGACAAGAAGACTGGGAGCAAAAAGATACTCTTATATATTCCAGGCATTATAATTCCTAAGAAAGGTTGAAGAATAGTCAACATGTCAGTTGTCATCATCCCCATCCCTCAATTATAAATGATTCATGAGTAGAAATTATTATTTAATAGCAACTTCTAGAAGCACCAAAATATTGTAGCTCCTCAGTTCAAATTCGCACATTGCTAAAAGTAATCACACAATCCAAAGACATTCTTTTCCTACACAAAAGGCATCTCTGTAAGTTGCTGCTGGTACTACTGAACTTCAATGTTTGGGTTTTTTTCTTTACTATCCACCAGCCTGCATGCATCACAATCTCTGAAACAAAAGTAACCTTTTGTTGAGAGACTAGAAAGAAGATCTTTCTACTTTCAAGGTAGGTTTCTTTGAAAACAATCAGTGACCTGCTGATTGGGTAGCATGGCAGGGAAACATGTTTGTTTGTTTGTTTCCTTCTATAAAATAGGCAAGTCACCACATTCTATTTAGAACAGTGACATTCCCTATCTCAGTAATCCTTCCCATACACTGAATGCTTTTTTGTAGTTGTTGAGACTTTGTAGTGTACCATATTATTGTCTAACAGAAGTAGAAGGAAAAAGAGCTCCCCGAGAGCAGAGGAAAATCTGTTTTTGTTTGTTTTCCCTCATTCTCTCTAGCAGCTAGCACAATGCTTGACAGTTTGACAAAACTCAATAAATCTGGACTAAATCATCTTGAAATATATACAAATGCTAATTTAAAAGACCTGCTAAATTCAGTTTAAGTCTAATAAACCTAAAGGAAAAAAATAAATCCTTACCTATAGGTTGTTACATAAGGAATTATTAGGAGGCAAGTCTTTGAAGAATGATGCAGTTTCAAAAAACAGTTTGTGCTGATGTATAAACAACTGGAATGATTCTGAGTATGAAAACATAACCAGTTAAAAGTACCTGGTTATATGGGGCACCTGGGTGGCTCAGTTGTTAAGCATCTGCCTTCGCCTGGGGTCATGATCCCAGGGTCCTGGGATCGAGCCCCACATCAGGCTTCCTGTTCAGTGGGGAGCCTGCTTCTCCCTCTCCCACTCCTCTTGCTTGTGTTCCCTCTCTCACTGTCTCTTTCTGTCAGATAAATAAATAAAATCTTTAAAAAAAATGTACCTGGTTATAGTAACTCTGATTTTTTAAAAAAAAGCGAAAGTGAAATAAAATCTAAATGCTTTATTACAATAAACTTGGACCTAAAAACACATAAAATTTTGTAAACTTCAAATCAAGTTTGAGTCCTTAAGGTGTTATAATGGTCAATTTTATGTATCAGTTTCATTAGACTATACTGACCAGTTGTTTGGTCAAATACTAGTCTAGACATTGCTGTAAAGATATATTTTAGTTATATTTCACGTTTAAATCAGATGATTTTAAGTAGATTACCCTGGATAAATTGGGTGGGCCTCATCTAATAAGTTGAAGCCTTAAGAGCAAAGGTTTCCCAAAGAAGACAGAATGCAGCTTCCAGACTGCAACATATATATGCTGCCCGAGTTTCTAGCCTTCAGAATCAAAACTGCAATATCAACTCTTACTGAAGGGCACATGTACCCTGATGTTCATAGCAGCATTATCAACAAGAGCCAAATTATGGAAAGAGCCTAGATGTCCATTGACAGATGGATAAAGAAGATGTGGGATATATATACAATGGATTATTACTCAGTCAACAAAAGAACAAAATCTTGTCATTTGCAACAACGTGGATGGAGCTAGAATGTATTAAGCTCTGACTTAAATCTTCAGTCTGCTTATCCTGCTTGTTTGCACTACAGATTTGGAATGATAGCCCCAAATCATGTGATCTAAGTCCTAATAGGTGATAACATAAGGCAGGAGCAGAGAGACTTAGGTTACATTGCAGACCTAAGCAGCCTATGAACCTAAAAGTCCATTAGTTTCTGGTGACAACAGATCTGTATTTTAAGTGATTTCCGAAGCATTACTTCTTTGGATACTAAGAGGTGCAACTCTTCAGAGGGTTAGAGCAACAGACATTCCCAGTTCACTGTTCCCTCCTCTTCTTTTCCATTCCTACTGTTATGTGTGGTATGTGTACATAATTTTCACTAGAGCAATGAAGATAGCCTTAGAACTCCTCCTCCAAGTCATAACCCCCTTGCAGCCTATGCTCACAGGACAGACGTCCGAAAAGCAAATCTGGCTTATTTCTCTCCTGTTTAATACCTCTCAGTGGTCCCCCAGCTCCTTCAGGAGAAGGCTAAACTTCTGTGATATGACATCCATGGTCCACTGCAATCATGGCCAGCCTCCTCCTAGCTTCATCCCCAAACCTGCCTTATCCTGTCTCTCTGATCAAGTGTCAGTGCCCTCTCTGGTTCCCTGCAGTGCCTTATTACACCTCTGTCTTTGATCCAGAAATCCATAGACTTCACATACTTTTTCAGCCTCACATACATCAGAGTTGAGAGGACAAGCTACCCAGGAGTGAAACCTCCTTTACTCCCAGGGAGAATTAGATACAACCCGCGGATGCAAAGCTTCTCAAAGCACTCCGCCTTCACCGTAGCAATGATCCCAAGAACATTGTTGCTGATTTCCGCATACATTTCCTGTTAGACTTTGTCCTTCTTGAGGGTAGTCTCCATGGTTTCGGAGTTGTATTTGAGTGCGTGTTCTAGTGCACAGCAAGCATATAGACAGTGAGTCGGGCTGACTGAGTAATGATACAAATGTGGAGTCCGTGCTGATAATTGGTTTCAGTGTAACTCAGCATTAATTGTTGTTTCTTCACAGGCCAGGATTGTTTCCTTTTTTTCCATTTAACAATATGAACTCTGAAAACCTAACAACAAGTTTACTTTTCAATAGCTGAATCGCATCGATTTGGTGAACTTATAATGGGTTTGTTTTATTCATCACCTTGTTTTATTCACCATCTTCAGTTGTAAATTCTTTTCATGGGGTTTCTATGGTTTAATGATAACCAGAAATGACTCAAGCAGTTAAAGAATTCACTTCATTAGCACAGAGTGTACTAATTTGCATCACAAAACAATTCATTTAAATACAGAAAGCTGCTCTGCATGTCTCTTCTTCATGCCTAGTATAATTGTACCTTTATTAATGCAATCTCTCAAGGTATCCATCTTAACTAGCTTGTTCTCCAGCTGTCAGGGATGGTGAAGACCAGTAGTTTCTCTGATGCTTTTAAGTAGTGAAGAGAGGCCAATGCTATAAAGTAAAACCTATGCTAATTAAGTATACTGTTTTCTCTTTTGCAGTACAATAGCATGCCTGACCCTTGTCTTGCAGTGGGAGGACCATGGAAGGGACCTAAATTCAAATCCTCATTCTATCACTTACCTGCACTTTATTTTTAAATTTACATAGATAATTCCAACCATCTCCCAATTTCTTTGTGTGTGTGTTTACACGCATGCGCACATGCTTGCACGCACACACGTGCACCCATGAAAGTTTTTCAAAACCACAAACTATATGTAAACGTACCAGGAATGATACCACTGAAGGGTAGTATTATTATATTATAGAAAAAGCATGTGCTTTTGAGTCAGCAGACCTAGAATAAATTCTTCTCTAGTACGTGTTATTTGCACACTTTCTAAAGATTTTTATTTATTTGAGAGAGAAAGCAAGAGAGAGAGAGAGAGAGAGAGAGAGAGCACAGGCAGGATGGGGGCAGAGTGAGAGGAAGAAGTAGACTCCCCGCTGAGCAGGGAGCCCGACTTGGAGTTTGATCCCAGGACACTGAGACTACGGCCTGAGCTGAAGGCAGATGTTTAACCGAGTGAGCCACCCAGCTGCCCTGCACATTTTGAACTCATTCTTCATTGGGTGGTTATGAGGATGAAATGAGATGGTAAATATAAGGTACGTAGTACAATATTAGAAGCTCAGTAGGTGATGGATAGATGTCAAGGGGCCCTGCAATAATGAGTCAAGCAGTATATGCTATACTTCTTTCTCTTCTTTCCTTCCTCCTTTCTGTATATATCTATTAGTTATTGCTAGTTATAAACCCTCACAAGGAGAGATTCATGTTCAAAACTGTAAAGAAATTTCTGTTCCTGTAGTCATTTCTGCAGTCCTTCCTCTTCCTCTTCAGAATTAGCTGATATATTTCTGATACATAATCCCCTTATAGCCCTGAAGAGAAAATTATCTGCTGCAATGATTTATATCTTGATTGATATTCATGCAAAGTAATTTCAGACTCCACTCTGTGTTCTGAGTGCTTCTGGACAAAGTATTCAATACAATCAAAGCCACTGGAGGTAATTGCAAGGAAGATGGAAACCAGAGGTAGCAGCTGAGGTAGCAGCTGCCATTTCCTGAGCACCTATCATGGACACTGAGCATAAGCTGTAAGTCCCATAGCCACCATGAAAGCAAGTGTTTGTGTATATAATTCAGAAATGAAAAACTAAGGGTGAGAGAAATAAGTGATCAAAGACTTCTAATTAGAAAAGAAATCCATATTTTTCATTTGTTTTAAAGCCAACACATTTTCTAATTCATTCTATTTGCCTGTTATACCTGAAATTATCTTATGATAAAGAAGACATGTGATTGCTTTAGGAAAAATAAAAGCTGTCTACTGGACTTGGACATCTGTTTTATAAAGCTGCTGGACAAAATGTTCAAACATCATTTGCTTTATGTCTAGGTCTCCTCTCCCCTCTTCTTTAACATTTATTCGACCTTATTATGAGACACAGGGAAAAGCTACAGATGGAGGACCATATACCATATACCTAAATACTTAAAAATTATTAATCAAATGATGAAACAGTTAAAGATATTGCATCTTTCAATCAGAAAGGTCAAACTTAAGTTTAGAACTATTGCAGTTCTTGGAATTCTGAGCTAAATGTGGTAGTACTAAGCGATACCCTTCTCAATCCCCAATCGCCAGTCAAATCTGCAGCCCCACCCATTTTCTGCTACGTCTGGCTCATTCAACTGAGGAGGGTCTTGGGGACACATGTATGGGTCCTGTTTCCATACAACCCAGCTCTGTCCATACCACACCCCCTCCACACACACACAGCCTGTGGCCACATGGGCTTAGGATTCACAAAAGTACAGAGGGAGACCATGGGAAAATTAAGACCGTGAATTCTGGGTCCCCAAGTACTCAGAGCATACAGATGCAAGGGGCATTCATGGGCTCCAGACAGTCAGTCATGTCTCTGACTCCACAGGATCTTCATCATATAAGGAGGTGTGAATCAAGAAGAAGGCAAGATGCCTTAGCAGGGGACCCTCTTGACCTTGTGTAAAGCTAGTTGTGTTTTTGTCCCTAAATAATGAAAACTCAGGGTCAGTTCTCCTCGAAGTCTCTGCATCCTGTGTTCCACCGTCCCTAGTAGAAGTTCTACCTTCCACTGTAACTTGGCAATCACAGTGATTTCATCCTTTCCCCTTTCTCCTCTGTCTCTGTCTTTGTCCTCCCTCTTCTTCATTCATTCCCTTTCTCCTTTCCTCTCTCTCTGTTTAAGTGCATTGCCTTAGGAATCAGACAGCCTGAGCTCAAATATTGGCTCCTTTACTTGCTGTTCATAGGGCCGTGGTTGGTGTCTCTGTGTGGCAGGTTCCTTATCCCTAAAGCCTGGAAAATAAGAGCTCTAATCTTATTTGACCATGGTGAGGATTACAGGAGGCAATCACTGTGTGTGGAGCATTTAATATGGTGCCTATCAAATTTAGTGGCTTAATAAATGTTGGTTTCCTATCCCTTCCCCCCTTCTTCTCTCCCTCCCTCTTTATCTCTTTCCTTTCATTTTCCCATGATTTTTTTTTCCTCCCTTGCTTCCTATTTTTGTTTTCCATGTTTCTTATTCAATCACTGACTAATCTGTAACTGCTACAGTTTTAGGTCTAGAGCCACAGGGTTTCTCCAGTGGGGATGGTTCGACCCCATGAGAAAATTTACCAATGTCTGGAGACAATACACTTTGTCATAACTGAAAAAAAAAAGTGGCTAATGCATCTGGTGGGTAAAATGAGGGATGCCGTTAAATGTTTATAATGCCCTGGACAGCCCCCCAATAAAGAATTATCCATCCCTAAATGCTAGTGGTGCTGAGTTTGAGAGCCCTGTTCTAGAGGTTTAGATTCATATCTTAAGAGTCTCAAGTTTCACAGGAAAGATAAACAAAATGTTAACGATGTTCTCTTTTAAGCTGCAAGTGCAGGTTGCTGGAGAAATAAAAAGGAGATGTCAGTGAACTCCTTACAAAAGAATTGATATTTTCAATGACTCTTAAAGAATACTAGAAATACAATAGGAGTTTCCACCTACTGAGTGCCTTTTATACACTAGCATTGGGCTAAGCCATTTCCATACATTATGAGAGAATGTGTTGTTTATGAGCTTTGTGTGGGGAGGAACAAGATCTATATCTTCAGCATCTGTATCAATGTCAGGTACATATTAAGCACTCAATAAATATATGTTGAATGAATAGATGGATGCAAATACCTTAGTTCCAAGCTTAGAATATAATAAGAACTCAGTAACTAACATTTATTATTAATGTATCTTTTATTATTAATGTATGTCATGTTGAATATAGTAGGTCATATACTAGTAAGTTTTAAGAGAAATTGGTTTATGATTTCAATGTTCACACTTGTAACAATTAAGCCCCAGAAATTGTACGGGAAAACAAGGTAAGAACAGATGAAGGATAAAGCATTACAAATGGAAAACCGTAGGACCGTCATGGAGGAAAAAAGGGCTGTTGAGAGGGAATAGTGATGAGACCACACAAGGACAGCAGAGGTGACAAGACAGAACAATAGCAATGAGGCTGCAAAGGTGGGTTGCAGTCAGATTGCAGAGGCCCTTGGAGGTCCTGCTACGGTGGGCCTTGGATGTGGACTATTGATAGACACACGGAAAAGTATTTCTTTTGCAGTTACTCTTTCAGTCTTTAGACAGAGGGTAACATGCAGAAGGCTCTCTATCCCCGTGTGGGGCACACTGAGCAGTTTGTAAAAGAAAGACAAGTGGGGAAAGAGATGGATTTGGGAGGTCTGGCAGATGAGATGTCCTAAGGAACAGAGAAAAAAAAAAGCCAGTGGAAAATAATAATCATAGTGATGTATGCAGAAACCTGATTATACACAATACCAAAATTACATGATGCCAGCCTCATTGTCTAACATCTTTCTTGCAATTAAGAATTCAGTATTAAGATTTTTCTAAGTTTCCTGTCATTATCACCCTTTGTGCTAACAGTGTTTTTCCATCACGCAGGTGCTACAGGTGCAGACATTTTGGCACCAAATAGTTAAGATAGCTGCCAGAAAGTGTTGCCACCCAGCAAGACTTCTAAGCTCAATCATGGCCTAATCTTGATTCTTAGCAAGTCTCTTCTCTGTGAGACTCCTCAACTCAGCTTCAGAGAGGAGAACCTAAAATAAATTATTCCTCTTTCATTGAAAAGGGCCAATGGCCGAAGAAAATCAACCAATAAGTCCCTCTTTGAGATTTCTCTCTTAACTCTACTTATTCTTTAAGGACCAATTTAGAATAGTGAGTGTTATTACATGTTATACAGTTACTATGTAACATGAGCATGCTACATAATTGAAATATACCTCATGCAAGCTCCCCCAAAGCCCAATGGTTAGATAATCTTCCTTTTCCAAGTGAAGGAAATAAGTCTTAAAAATCCAATAATAGCTAACATTTATTGAGCAGAAATATTTGACAACAAACATTCTAAATGCTTTTTAGAAATTATCTTACTTTATTCTTTTTTTTAAAGATTTTATTTATTTGAGAGAGAGAGAGAAAGAGAGAGTGAGCATGAGAGGGGAGAAGGTCAGAGGGAGAAGCAGACTCCCCATGGAGCTGATAGCTCAATGCAGGACTCGATCCTGGGACTCCGGGATCATGACCTGAGTCGAAGGCAGTCGCTTAACCAACTGAGCCCCCCAGGCACCCCTATCTTACTTTATTCTTTTTTTTTTTTTAAAGATTTTATTTATTCATTTGACACAGAGAGAGAGATTACAAGTAGGCAGAGAGGCAGACAGAGAGAGAGGAGGAAGCAGGCTCCCTGCCGAGCAGAGAGCCCGATGCGGGCCTCGATCCCAGGACCCTGGGATCATGACCTGAGCCGAAGGCAGCGGCTTTAACCCACTGAGCCACCCAGGCGCCCTTTATTATCCCTTNGAGGAAGCAGGCTCCCTGCCGAGCAGAGAGCCCGATGCGGGCCTCGATCCCAGGACCCTGGGATCATGACCTGAGCCGAAGGCAGCGGCTTTAACCCACTGAGCCACCCAGGCGCCCTTACTTTATTCTTATAAAATGTTTTCTGTAGGCTCATCCTGACCCTCCTGTTACACATTTGCATCAAAGTAATGAACAAAATATTCATCTTCTACTCCTTAACCCCAAGTGCTAAGGAATAGATGCTCAAGGAACGTGTAATGAAGAAAAAGATGAAAACAAAAAGGAAGAAAGAAGGAAAGGAAGGAGTTGCAGATAAGGAAAGATGGAAAGTAGGAGATTATGAAGCTCAAAACATTCTAGTGAAAAATAAAAATAGCTAAAATAATGGTTAAGCTCAGGGTGGCCGGCTCTACAATGGGAGTATTTGCAAGATAAATAAATAAAGCACAAGGAAAAGGCATTTACAATAGTCTGGGGACTCCTGGAATGCTTCTGTAAAGATGTTTTGTCTTGCCTAAGTTCTACAGGATGAAGAGTAGTTGCCTGGGTAACAAAAAGGAAGAAGTCATGGCCCACATGGTTGAACAAGAGTCAGAGATAAGATACTCACTATATCTTAGAGAATCACTCCTGTTGGTCAACTGAAGGCATTGTTTGTACATGTCTTAGAAAAACTTAAACCTAGCAACCTAATGAGTATGATTTAGTTGTGAGGGAAGGACATTTGGTAAGGGACTTTGGGTGCAGATACACACCAAAAAAACCCCAAAAAACAAACAAACAAAAACCAATCACACAAAATCAGTTAAGGGCTTGTTTTCACCCAGATGTGAGCACATTCACACTTCGCCCTTAATTTTTTCAGTTTTTATTTCAGATCAAAGCTCGAATGCTTATTGTGAAGTACAACAGGTTCCTATCATAAATCCCCCCGCCCCCCGGTGGGCTTGGGGTCATCATTGTAACCCTAGTGGAATGAGCTGCTTTATGAGGATACTTCTTTATGAAGAATCCAGGAAACTGTGATTATTGCCAATGGCCTAAGATTTAATAATTTATTGGAGTTAGGTATGAAGACATATTAACTCCTCAACAAAACAATAGAGACCTTGAGATTTGGACCATAACTGATACTGATTTTTTCCTATGAAATACCATTTAGTGCTATGTCCTTAGTGAGCACTCTCAGAATATATCCTCAATTAAGTAATGAAGAGGCTAATTCTTCAGAGCTTACTAAAAGGGTAAAGTCTGCCTTCCAGTCACTAACTACAAGGGTTGTATAATAAAGATTGTAGAAAAAATGCATTAAACATGGACTACGGGGAAATGACATGGAGCTCAGAATGGAGCAAGAATGGTAGAAGGAGGGAAATGTTGATACAATATGCTAGTCACAGAAATAAGCAAGGTTAGAACATAAACAGAATAGCTTAAAAATCAAGAGGAAGAAGAAACAGAGGGAGTTGGTTTTTAAGAGTCAGCAAAAGATTACAGTAATAACTGGACATTGAAATATTTACTGTGGGACTCACTACACACACACACACACCCTTACTACAGACATATGCTCAGGACAAAACAAGAGACCACAGTCATATGGGAGCCTTAAGAAAAATGCAATGGATCAAAATTTAATTTAGCAATTCAGCAAACATTTATTAGGTATCTACTCTGGACCAAGAATTGTGTTAGGCTATAAAAATACAAAGATGAAATAATAAAAATAAAATTTAAAAAAAAATTAAAAAAAAAAATACAAAGATGAATGGGACAAAGACAAATGAGCCCATAGTTTACTGGAGCTAAATGACATGCATTATAGCTTTTTGTTAACAGTGTGATAAGTGTTATAATAGAAGTATATGTGCAGTGCTTTGGAAACAAAGTGGAGAAACAGTTTAATCTATCTGAGCAAGTCTAGGAAAAGAATAAGGAAAAAAAAATATGGAAAAGCAAGGATATTTGCAACTGGTCAGCAAGGTTGTTAAAAAGCTTTCCAAACGGACTAGGAAGAGTAAAGGACAGGTTTTCTAGGTCAAGAAAAAATCGTGAGCAAAGGCAACGAGGCATACACATTTTTGATGTGTTGGAAAAAAAAAACCCTTGTAAAGTAGCAGAATGTGGCTAAAATATTAGCTACACAATTAAGGATCAAAAATAAGAAGTAGCTTGGTTATAAAAGGCTCTAAATTACATGCTAACAAATCTGGACTTTTTCTTCTAGCCAAAATATTAGAAGTTTTAAAATGAGAAGATGTGATCAGAGCATGTTTTAGAAAATAACTCTAGTGTCACAGTAAAAATAAAATGAGCTTGGTGAGGTTTTAAAGAGATTAAGGCAGGAAGGTCACTCAGAAGGTGATTTTTAGTAGATTCAAACTAAGAAAGAAAAAAATGAATGAAAACATCCACAGAGGGGCGCCTGGGTGGCTCAGTGGGTTAAAGCCCCTGCCTTCAGCTAGGGTCCTGATCTCAGGGTCCTGGGATCGAGACCCACATCGGGCTCCCTAGTCGGTGGGGAGCCTGCTTCTTCCTCTCTCTCTGCCTGCCTCTCTGTCTACTTGTGACCTCTCTCTCTGTGTCAAATAAATAAACAAAATCTTAAAAAAAAAGAAAGAAAAGAAAAGAAAACATCCACAGAGCTACTTCTGGCATAAAGTCTTGCTAGTGTCTTTTCTAAGAGTCTAGATATCAAATGTTGTAGACATTTGTGGGCAACATTATCTAAAGACACTTATGGCCAACATTCTATAAAGTACATTTGATTTGAATATTTTTTTTTTTTATTTAAAGATTTTTATTTTTTTTTTTTATTTATTTCACAGAGGGAGAGAGATCACAAGTAGGCAGAGAGGCAGGCAGGGAGAGAGAGGGGGAAGCAGGCTCCCTGCTGAGCAGGGAGCCCGATGCGGGCCTCGATCCCAGGACCCTGGGATCATGACCTGAGCCGAAAGCAGAGGCATTAACCCACTGAGCCACCCAGGCGCCCTGATTTGAATATTTTATAACATGGTTGTATTTGCATCCTATTATTATTACCCAGCACATAAATAATCAATAAATATTTATGTGGATGAATGAAAATTGTCCTATGAAATTATACTCAAAGGTTTTTCTCTGTGAGGAACAGTACTAGGCCTCTATGAGGGATTGTTTATATCAGAGGTACTTGTATCTGGGGGGCTCACTGGTTGTATGAGGCACCAGCAATAATTGAGTTTTCTGATTTTATCAATAAAAATATTTGGAGTCTGAAAATTAAAAATTTTCACATTTATAAAAGCCTAGGTGAATGGAATGGTAAACATTTAAAAAAGAACAATAGAAAACCTATCAACTCAGTAAGTTATTTCTCTGGACTGAAAAGCCCAATGTTATATGAGTAGTGTTGGCTTAATGAAGAATAGACAGAATTAATGAAGAATAGACAGTCTTATAAGTAACACCTTGTTCCACTGTAGCGTAACATGACAGCCTACAACTTTAAAATAGAAAAAGAAAGTACTTCAGTTATTTTCATTTCCATCTACAAGTTAATGTGACTTTTTTGGTATTAGACATTTTTAAAGAGCATTCTTGCTTGGCATAAAATTTCCATATGTATCAGTATCAGAAAGAATGTTTTATTTGAAGGCAGATAGAACTGCTTTCAAATCTTAGAGATTTTCCTCAACAGTTGTGTGACCTGGAAAGAGACTAAATCTCTTTGACTCTCAGTTTTTTTATCAATAAAGTCAGACAAATGTTTCATACCCATTTTTGGAAATAGCAGATAAGACAAGTACAGAAAAGGTTTCACTGTCTTGAGGAACACATCTGAAGTCCAGAAGTCTGCCTTTCCTTCTTTTCTTCTCTCCTTGCGCTCATTTCCCTTCCTATCTGCCCAAATACATGTATTTTCTAAGACAAACAAACAAACAAAACAAAAACAAACCCCATAGTAACTGGAAAGCAAAACTGCCACAAAGTTCAGAGAAATCTCAAGTAATTAGATTGCACTGGTATTTGATCTCAAAATTAAAACCCCCGACCCCCTGAGAAGAGTTCCAGATATGTCGGCAATAATTCAAACACCCAGAGCTTTTCCTATCGCAGGTAACAGCCTTTACAAAGTGACAATTTTAAGGAACAAAGTAGTATGACTCTTTGTGTATGTGACTGAGCAATAAATATAGTTAAGATTTTGCATTTCAGGGGAAAAAAAAACTTTAGAAGTCTCAGCTCACATAATGCCAACACTTTCAAACTACCCACAGACCAAAAAATTTGCTTTGTCATGTTCTAAACAGGAGAGCAAGTATGTGTTCCTCTTAGTTATGGGTAACTTTCTCTCGGACCTAGAGATAACAGGGGAACCATGGTCTAAAGCCAGGCTGAATGTTTCCTGATTTCTCAGTGCATTTGGCATGGCATGTTTGTTTAATTTGCTGCTATCTCAGGATTAATTAATGGTTTTGCTTCCATCCTAGTGACTTGAATCCTTTAGCTGAACTTGTTTATCATGTGTCTGTGACTTTGTAGAGAACCACTGTGTAAAGTGAGGAAGAGCTGGATCTCATCATGGAATTGCAATCTACTATTTTCCACTCTCATTCTGTAGTATCTAATTGGCATTTTCCTAATGTCATACTGACAGTAAGTCCTACACCATCACTGGAGATTAAAAAGTCCTTGAAGTTGTATCGTGTAACCTTTATTTCTAGAAACACTTCTGCTCCTCTCTGAGGGAAAAATGTGGATTTGAAGAAAAGTTACAGCTAAGTCAGGAAATGGAAGAAAACCGGGCTAAGATGTATTTGCAATTATCAAAAGAAACTGAGGATTGGAAGGAAAGGGAATGACAGAGTAAAAATATCTGGGGTGCCTAGGTGGCTCAGTCAGTTAAGCATCCAGCTCTTGGTTTTCAATCAGGTTATGAACTCAAGATCGTGGGATCAAGCCCCAGGTCAGGCTCTGTGCTCAGCGGGGAGTCTGCTTGAGATTCTCTCTCCCTCTTCCACTCCCTCTATCCCCCCTGCTTGAATAAATAAACGAAGAAAATTTTTAAAAAATAGTTGAATTTTTTTGCAATTCAGCCTAGGGTGAGAGAGAAAGTTTAGGAGATATATGCTTTCTCTCTGGAAGACAATTGTCTGCAGGGGAAGGGAACTGACTATGCCATCATGCAGAATGTCCTTGTTCAAGTTTTTCCAGAAGGGGCTTACCATGGATATCATTAAGGCTGATATAACTCAACTTATTTGCCTCCACCACCACTCTCTACCAACATGTTCCTCCTCCAGTGTTACGCACAAAGGTGAGTAGCAGTACTATTTTAAACCAGAAATCTGGACACATCTCTGAACTTTCTCCCACTTCCTCTGCATCCTTCCATTAGCAAATTTTTTGGCCCTACAATCTAGAACATTCACACCATCCATCCACTCTCTGAGAAGTTCCACTGCAGCTCTTCTGGACCTGGATACCACTTATCCAGTGGTACTGACTAATTTCATTGCCTAAGCCTTCAGAGTAGCTTCCTGCCTCTATAACAACCAGCTCTGATACAGACCCTCCAGAGTAGCCCTACTTAGTACAAACAGTATCATTTCCATATTAAAACCCTCAATGTCTTCCAGTTTACCTAGAATTAAATCTTACCTCCTTAAAACAATTCAGCTAGGATTTTCCACCCTTATCATCAACCCTCACAGTAATTCACATGATACAAATTTCTTTCACGTCTTTCCTTGCACCTTGAGCTTTTTATTCTCTTTGTCTTCCTATATATTTTTCTCTTTGCCTGAAAAAATTCCTCTTTCCACATCCCTTAGGTCTTAGACTAGTCATCAGTTTCTCAAGAAAACTTTCTTTTATTAAAAAAAATTTTATTTATTTGAGAGTGCATGCATGCACCCACGTGCATGTGCACACAGAGCATGAGAAAAGGGGAGGGGTAGAGGGAGAGGGAGGGAGAGAAGCTGGCTCCTCACTGAGTAGGGGCCCAACCCAGGGCTAGATCTGAGGGCCCTGAAATCATGACATGAGCCAAAGGCAGACACTTAACTGACTGAGACCCCCAGGTGCCCCTTAGGGAAACTTTCTTGACATACCAAATCCGGTCAGTTATTCTTCTAAGGTGTTCTCACATTATTCTCTATTTCTCTTAATTAGTACGTAATGGGCTTTATTTACTATATTAAAAGTTTACTCATCTGTATCTTTCATTGACTAGTATGCTTTTCAAGAAAAGAAGATAAGTCTATTTGCTCTTATATTCTCAACAACTAGAACAGTGCCCAGCACAGAATAAAACCCAATAATTACTAATTAAATTAATGACTAAGTGAATCCTGTGTGCTGCCTTCATAGTGTGAAAAACTACTTGGATTCATAAGATAATTTATTGTTTTTCATGGTCTAAGTAGACTATAAATGGGTAACTTAAAATGTTTATTACCTCAACAATCAAACTTTTAGATCACTCTGTAGCTGTCCCTAAACAAGGAACTAAGTTAACAAAATAATCATCTTTGATCCTTAAAAGATATATAGGCACATTTTAAAATATTCTATTTTATTCTGTTAAACTGATTGTCATAGGATCACTTCCATCTCTCTCACATACTAGTCTACAACATGGTTAACTGTGAATTACCACTCTAAGATGGATCAGGGCGATAAAAGACATAGTCCACTTGCCATTGTGACAGACATCTTGGGAATGCCTACTTTCTATTTTTTTTCTAAGATTTTATTTATTTATTTGACAGAGAACAAAAGAGAGAACACAAGTAGAGAGAGCAGCAGGCAGAGAGAGAGGGAGAAGCAGGCTCCCCACTGAACAAGGAGTTGGCCGTGAACCTCCATCCCAGAACCCTGTGATCCTGACCTGAGCTGAAGGCAGATACTTAACTGACTGAACCACCCAGGTGCCCCAAGAATGCCTATTTTCTAAAAGCCTAAAGTTTTTTCAAGTTAAATGAGCAAAGGTCAGGGCCAAGAGATTATCATGCCACGTCAGAGAAAAGGGTTGTGACCTAAAATTCATTGATAGATTAATAAAATTATACCAAAAGTTAGCTATTTAAGAAATAAAAAAAAGAAGCTATTTAAGAAGTTAAAAAAAGATTAAAAAAACCTTCCAATTGAGGTTGGAGTCTAAGGCTAAGTTATTAGCATAACAGAAATAATCCTATTAGGAATATGACATTTTAACTTTGGGTTTATCTCCCCTGTAAAATGGGGCTCTGTTCTTTACTTTTTGTAACCCATAGGGCGTTTGTAAAACTCCAACTGTAATAATGTTGACTCTGAAAAAGACTCAAGTAGTAAAGATTCGTAGTGCCTCATAGAAAGAAGACAGCAGAGAACTGCACAGTAGAACTCAGTGACCCCCATCCCAGGAAGGTTGAGTGGTCATTCTGCACTGTCTCTTCCCAGAAGAAATTGGATTCTGGGAAATCACAAGCAGTAATATTCTCCAGTTTCTGATTCGTATATAGTGCCTAAAAAATAATGTGTGCTCAATGAATACTTGTTGAGGAAAACAAAGTTTATATGTATAGTTTTCCTGATGCAGAAATATCAACAAATATTTTAAGAGGAAAGGATAAACATCTAAATTAAGTAGAGTACATCTCAAGGAAGAGAGGAGAGCTGCTGTGTCACTGCTACACATCCTATTCCTGATTCCATGCTAATGCCTTTAGATATTTTGTTCCACCTGGAACTCTCATCTCTGAAAGGAAATTGGCACCATTTTACTGATGAGACAACTGAGGCTCAAAGAGTAGAAAGAGATTTTTTTCACAACTAAAAAGTGGTTAGAACCAGGATTGAAAACAGAGTTTAGTGCTTCCAAATTTCATTTTCTATCCAATTTCAATTACTGATGGAGGTAGGATTCTTATGCAAGAATGAATATTTTCTGTATCTTCCTCTTAAAGATTCTGTACCTACTTACATTTCCAAAAAGCAAGCAGATCTCACGATAGTTCTCTGTAGCTAGGACTATTTTAATCACCCCCAATAGAAAGAATGGTGAATCACACTGTTTGGTCAGAAATCAGAAGATAAATTAGGTTCCTTGCTGCAGCACATTTCCTTGATGCATATGTAATATCAATCAGAATCTCTCTTGATGACTCAGTGGGAAAGAACAGCAGGAATGTCTTCAATATCCAGCGGGAAGCCTGGTGTGTAGCCTGTTCCAAGTATTATTTGAGAAGGAAAAGTTTGCAGAAGGGCACAAGATTGGTCCTGCTAACTCAGTATTAACCAAACGCTAGCTGGACGGAGCTCAAACTTCCCCAACTTGTTCTGATGCCTTGCATTTTCAGGTCACCCATATTAATTCAGCTAAATCCATTCTAAAGCATAAAATACACTCTCAATATTCATATGGAGCATAAACATCATGTTCATCCTGAAGAACATTTTTTTCCTACGAAGGGATGTATCAGAAGGCAAAGGATGACTCTAAAAGTGTTTTCTTCTGTAAATGACATACAGAAATTAATTCAAAGGCTAAATATGTCAATGTGCTCAGTGATCCAGGTTTAGTACAGCTCAATCTCCTCTTGTCTCTGGTCTCTGACCACAATGAAGTGTTGTGAGAATATAAGGAAAGACTCTGTCAGGGAATCTAGCATCCAGTCCCAGGCTTGATATTTCTTTGCTGAGAGCCCTTAGCAAGTAGTTAGTACCCCTAAATGGTAATAGAAAGCAACCATCAGGCTTTGTACTTTCACCTGGTCACTATCCATCTTTGAAGATTCAACTTTAATAATCTTCTTTTAACTATATATGGACAGAAATTTTCTTATCTGTGTCTTATCATTACCAGAATCTATATAGCACGGGGCCTCACTTATACTAGGTACTTTGCAACATTTGTTAAATACATTAATGGGAGGCGATCCCTGACTTCTGAGGGTGACTGCTCCTTCTCTGTCACTCTTTCTTTGTTTTACATTTATCTGCATTAAAGCACTGATAGCAGGGAACAACCTGTATTTGCTTAGCTATTGGTACCCCTATTAGACTGAGATCTTATCTACCTTTGTGTCTCCAGTGCCTACATTTCTGTATGGCTTATGGTTTTAAATAAATGCATCCTTGCGGACTATGTGGTTTTGTGACTATCAAAGCAAGTCTTGTTTCTGAAAGTTTTGGTTCCACTGGAGCCCATTCTGATTTCATTTTTTGTTCAAAATTCTCTTGTTTTTCATTAGTAGTACCTAGTAGTGATTATGTATGGAATTTCTACCATGATAAATATGAAAGTAAATACTCGTATGGTGGTGCTTGTTATCTGCCAGATGCTGTTTTTATCTATTTACTATTATCAATATTACACTTATTATATATAAATATATTTGCTTAACTTCTTTTAGTACATAAAGGTGACAACTATTACTATTTCCTTTTCCTAAATGAGAAAACTGAGGCACATGGACATTAAGGGACTCACCCAAAATCACACAGTAAGTGGAAGGATGAAGATTATGAAGTCTGGGAATCTAGTTTCAAGGTCCATGCCTTTCTTTAATCATTTTTCCATACTGCCTTTCTTTGGACTAGTTATTTATGTATATGTTTCTAATTATTTCCTATCATAATTCTATAATAATGTTATTACTATTTCTTTTTAACCAATGAGAAAATAGAGACTCAGAGAAATTAAGTAACTCAGTCTCAAATCTCACGTCTAGTAACTAACCAGGGTCAGAATGTGCCAGACTGCAGCTTTTAACTCCATGTCCTATATTTGCTCTATGTTATAACACAGAATTTAATTAATTACCACTTGTTTCATACCTTTTGGTCTGTTTCCTCCAACTAGACTTTAAATCTCTATAGAAAAATTGTATGTGTAGTATTATTATGTTTTTCTCAACACTGAGTATGATTCCTAGCATATAAAATTAATATTAATTGTTGCCCTATTAATTAATATTAACTGGGACTTGCACAAGTAATTATGAGCCTGTGTATGTCAAAAGCTGGAGAATGAGCAAGTTATAAATAAAAAGATATGAGCTATGGAATGAGAATTTTAGGTAAAATGTAACTAGAGATTTAAAGAAAATTTATGGCTTTGGGTTATTATTCACACAGCATGAAATTGAGAAGTAATTTGGTCTTGTGGTAAAACACAAGAAGTCAAGAATTGTAGGCTCTTTGCTTTAAATGCTACTTTATGTGACTTTTGTTACATAGTTTCTCTATGAAAGAGGGATGATTTGCATCTTCTTTTTATTGAAAAGAAGAAACATATTTTCCATTGAGAAATCCATACAAAAAAAAGTGTTAAAACAAATATCCATTACTCTTAAAAAGCTCAAGCCATCTAACTCTTCCCTGTGTGGATATTTGTTTTATACAAAACCCAGCAGTATCAGTATTACCTGAAAGATTGTAAGAAATGCCGGATCTCTGGCTCCATTTCAGACCTAGTAAATCAGAATGGGCAACTTGAACAAAATACTCAAGCAATTCATGCACATTGAAGTTTGAGAAGTTTGTTCTCTATATTCACGAGTCTGTTTCTTTCTGTCGTTATTGCTGTTCATTTGTTTTGCTTTTTAGATTCTACATATGAATGAAATCATACCGTATTTATCTTTCCCTTTCTGACTTATATTACTTAGCATAATACCCACTAGGTGCCTCAATGTTGTAGTTAATGGCGAGATTTCATACATCTTTATGGCTGAGTAATATTCCAATGCGCATATATGCCATATGATGGAAACTTAGGTTGCTTATATATCTTGGCTATTGTAAACAATGCTACAATAAACCTAAGGTACATATATTTGCCAAAGGGGAAAGGGTGGGAGATGGGTGAAAAGAATGAAAGGGATTAAGAGGTACAAACTTCCTGTTAAAATAAGTAAGTCACGGATGGCACGGATGGCATAGGGAATACAGTCAGTAATATTAGAATGCACTTATCTTAATAAGTCTCTCATCACATATTTGTTGAATCACTATGCTGTACATCTGAAACTAATTTGATATTATATGTCAACTATACTTCAATTAAAATCAAAAATGTCAGTACTACTGTAAATTCATCCCAAATGGAATAGTTCCTCCAGGATTTTTTTTTTTTTTTTTGGTATCTTTTCCCAGGACTTAGTTTAGAATTCTTTTGTTTTTGATCTTCCAGTCCTTCCTACAAGTACTGGAATTACCAGTAAAACCATTTTCTACTGCTCAAGATTCCATACATTTTTTTGTGTGTGGGGTCACTAGTTCTTCCTAATAAACTGAATGTCCATGTATACCACTAGCAGCTCTTCTCATAAGGATGTTCATCGCTACCTTCTGGGGTCACTCTTCACTGGAGCTATGGAGAAGCACTCTGTTTTTGGCTTGTGCACACATACTGAAATGACTTATCTTTGAAAACATGGGTCCTTTTTTCCCTCTGTGAGCTGGTCATAAGAGTCTCCCTTCACCTTCAAGGAGCCATAGATGTAACCTGAGATAATTACACCTCTCTCCTTTGGCTAAATACCACCACCTGGCTTCTATTCTTTGAGGAACCTATTATCTACGTTACTTTCCAAAAGCCCTGATCTGGGATAGAATTTCCCATCATTTGCCCTATTTTACAGAGAAGAGCCACCAATGAGCTTCTCAGTAATTCTGGTTCCTCATTAATGAAGACATTCCTCGTTGCATTGGTAAATGGATTGTCTCCCAGGCCTTCCTTTGCTGTGTTCTGGACTTACATACTCTATTTGCTCTAGTATGTCTATGGCTCTGAACCATTTGATCATTTTTTTTCCCCCACCATCTTCTGTGGCATTTCTGATATTCCTATTTCACTTGTCTTTTCTCCAGGTTTCTAAGAACATTCGTAACTTCCTAGATCTCTGACTATCTCCCAGGTTCTTGCCAAAGTGTTAAATCTTTGTTCATGGGATGGTGTACCTGTATCAATGAATATTTATAAATAAGATTTTGCTTTTCTAAATTAACATTTCCTCCTCCCTCTGGGGTATGACATCTTCAAAATCCATGCATTTTCCTGGCTCCAGCTAGTACATGTTGGCTAGACATTTGGGCTTTTTAGGTATAACCGCTGTCTTCCGATAGAAATATTACCTCTCCAGTCAGATTATATTACAGTTTGATCCTAGTTGTTGGTTTGGTAGCCAGAAGGGAAGTAAGAGGTAAATCCTGAAGTGGGTACCTACTGGACTATGAGGTAAAAATCTTTAGGTCATCCTCAAGCAATGAGAGAGCACTAGCCTTTAACAGAAAGGGGTGGGCCACTTCTATAGGTCAGAAGTTAAAAGGGAATTTCGGGATTCAGAATTTTAAAGCACACCAACCCAGGTATTCTCATTCCAAGTTTCAGAAGCTCACTTCTCCCTATTCAAGGTCCTGATCTTGGCATAGCACACTTGCAGTGTCTGAGAATTTAATCATTTTTGGAGCTCCATGACTGATATAATGGAGTCCTAGATCTGATTCTCAACTTTCTCCCCCCAACCCCCAGTTGCAGATGAGAATCTCTTTATATTCTGAAGCCAAGGCGGCCCTCTGTCTTTGACAGTTTGCCCTTAATTGGTGATTAAAAATCTAGTCTTTCATTATCTTTTCCAATCCATCAGTCGCACCCAGCAAGAGCCATTTAATTGTATAGTCCTTATAATTGCTACTCCCTCAAATCTTTCAAAAGTCTGAGCTATTGTACCAGTCAGTGCATTACCTTCTGTGGTATCTCATCCCAGTTCATCACCAGAGCGTTTCAGCACTGCCAGGGGCTATAAGTACTCCATCTATCACTGCATTCCAACTGCCTAGAGGGTAACTGACTCAAAACTCCACTTTAGAGTCAGATTCCTAGACTTTCAACTACCAATCATCTTAAACTTACATTTCCCAAGAAATAGACTATTAGGCAGATAAATATGTACAGGAGCTTTATTGGAGGGGTTGGGGAAATATACCTGAATGGGAGTATGGAAACAGGTTTGGGCAGAGGGAGGAGTGGAACTGTGAGCTGCAGTTCCGATAGAGTCCTCACCATATCCTACATGGAACTCGTGAGCCAGAAAAGTCCTTCCAAGTTATCTTGAATTAAGGCAAGGAGTTAAGATCTTTGTATTTCTCATCAGCCCATTTGGGATGTGGTTATTTCCCAGGGAGGAGACCTAACCTTGGTTGAGAGAATGCACTTCAACTGAGCACAATTCCTGGAGAAGGACTTAGATATGAGATTTTAGCAGCAACACTCCCGGCAGTCCAACGATTATAAAGATGGGATGATGCCTCAATAAATACTTTAATTCTTAAAAAGGGGGAATATGGACAGCAAACCACAGCTTCCACTGCAGGGAATAATGCGATAAAAATTCTATTCAGAACTTCTAATTAAGTTATATAGTATAGTACAGAAATCATAGATTTTTTTTTCAGAAATCATAGATTTTTGATGCACACAGTAGAAAATCAATTTTCCCCACTAAGTTAGCTTTTATAAACTTTATTAACCAAGTGAGGAGATAAAATCTAAAAATAGCTTCAATTCTACTTCTTTTTTCTTTATATTGTGACTACATTCTTCTAAATTTATTTATCAACTGTATAAAGAGCATCTACCAAGCTATCTGCTAGGCCAGGAAAATTCAGATGATTAGGACCTAAACTTTGCTCTCAGAGAGTTTATAGTTTCATACTGTATTTTATATAAAATTATATAGATGCTGTACCTTAAAAAAATCACATTCCTTTTACTGAACTATAAAAGACTTTTTCAAGAAATAAGAAAATAAATTCGTACATTGGAAAATGTGTGTCTTTTTCAGATGGTAGCTACAGTTGTGGTTTAGGATACCATGACATATAAACTTATTGAATCACTATGTGTGCACCAGAAACTAATGCAACATTGTACATCAATATATAAAAGAGAGAGAGAGAGAAAGAAGAAAGGGGGTGGGGAAGAAAATTAGTGTTTTTTTCAAACTCTGAAATATGAAACAAAACAACAGGACAAGAAGTAACCGTTATTTCTTAGACAGCCCAGGTTTATTGCAAGATCAGAAAAATAAGGCAGCGAAGAGGACCTGGGAAGTGAACAATAGTTCACTTCATCAAAGAGAACTATGAACATTAAGTTCTAATATAAATTCTATTTTTGTTAACCCCCAAGTCTGTCTTTTTTTTTTGTTCTCCCATGTCTCGTATAGGGCATGTCCAGTGTTACTTTCTGGAGTGAATATTAACATTATTGTAACCCCATAGAAAGATAAAATATGATATTCTTGTCTTAAACTTGAGAAAAGTTTTCATGAATGTTTATTATTTTTTCCAAAATACATTAAACAAGTCAACTGAGGCACACCACTTATCAGACTGATCAAAATGTTAAGACTTTAGTGTATGTCTCATCCCAAATTAATACTTTATATCTTGAATGATTTCTCTAGTTAAAGACAAAAGGGAAATTAAGACAAGTGCATAGGATAAAAACACAAAAGCTAATGAAGATGAAATCAATATCGAATTCCATAAGTATTTAAGTATAATACTCAGACCCACCCTTGTCAAATAGACATCCCAATCTAAGGAAGAGGTTTTGGACAGCATTTTCTGCCCTAAATGGAGCTACATATTTAACGAACAAGAAAAAATGTAACTAGGCTTATGATGAAATGATAAAGTACCATATCTAAATAGTTTAGGGAAAAGCTCCAGGAACTCACTTGCCCTTAACAAAATGGGAATATTCCCGTAGGATTTCAAAGGGCCTGTATCCAATAGTCATAGAAAGCCAAAGCCAAAATGTGCTCTGTAAATAGAGCCAGCTTGAACACAAAGTACCAATTTGGACAAGATGCAAGCATAAGAATCCAAAGATATGAAGCCAGAAGATCTTAGTATAAACTGTGGGCCCCTATCCATTGGCCTGTGATTTGGGACAAGAAGAACATATCTGTGGTTCATGCTCCTCATCTCTAAAGGGGAATGAACCATCCCATCAGAAGTGTAAGATTATCTCAAAGACCCAAGAGGATAATGGATGCAAAAGGACTTCAAAAATTATGTATCTTCAACCTATATTTATAATTGTTGTCATGGAAGTGATTTCAAATTTTCTCTAGGCTTGTGAGCTCACAACTTTGGTAGCATGGGCTCAGAATTAAATATAGGCTTGGTAAAGGGAAACCCATGTATGGGTGCCTGGGTGGCTCAGTGGGTTAAAGTGTCTGCTTTCGGCTCAGGTCACGATCTCAGGGTTCTGGGATCAAGGCCCGCATCGGGCTCCCTGCTCAGTGGGGAGCCTGCTTCCTCCTCTCTCTGCCTGCCTCTCTGCCTACTTGTGATCTGATCTCTCTCTCTGTGTCAAATAAATAAATAAAATCTTTTTTTTTTTTTTTAAAAAAAGGAAACCCATGTATTTCCAGTGGAATGGCATCATATAGAAAAAAGGGGAAAGCTTTTTTTTTTTTTAATCTACCATGTGATCTGGACATTTTTTCTACAGTGATATTTTTCTCTATACTTCTTGTATGTTTGGCGATTTCAAAATGCTTAATAATAATTACTAAGCTCTGTATAAAGAAAAGCCCTATCACATTGCTACAATACAACAGATATGTTTTAGACTTAAATAGCTGAAAGCATTAATGCAATAAAATACAATTACATAGCTAAATTATTCCTTGAATTATTGATGCAATATTGACTCATTTAGTATCTCTCATAACAAATGGGCAGAACATACACTTACAGGTTAATATGCCCTACCAAGGGAAGAAATGCACAGCAGCTGAACCCATAAATTCAGTAATTTTATAACCCTATGTTTTATTAAAATCCATTAGATTCCTTCAGAGGCACAAGGTCAGGAAGAATAAAAAAAAGGTGCTCCATAGGAGTTTAAATGAGTTTAAACAGATACAAAAACAATGCTGAATATGTAACATTTGTCATTTTAATTACCAACATCCATTTTCTGTTAATTCTCTGTAATGTAGAGATGTGGTTAAACAGTAAAAACTGTTAATAGCTCATGGACTCTTTGGCCCCAATTATCTATCTCTACAAGGACTGGCTTTGTTTTTGCTGTAAAATTTGCTACATTTTCTGTATTTCTGAGACATGCAGACAACCTAGAAATGACTTTAAATACCGGTGACTCCAAGAATCATGGTGTATATACAGTAAGTAATTGGTGCTTGTTTGTTTTTTAAGCTACAAATGACTCTTATGATCTTCACTTTCAACAGTACATATATTATTTGCTTCTGCATAGTCTTTCTTCCTAGCTTGTTAGCGCCCTGAGAACAGAACTTATCTTTTAAGTTCTCTATGAATGTCCTGCAGGTTCTGAAAATGCTTAAATCCAGAGACAATATGTACCAAAATTACTTAAAACATTCAAATTCTCAGTTGCCAAATGCACAAAAGGATAGAGGCTTATAGGATAACACTATCAGTATAACAGTAGTCTAAATGTCAAACCAACTGCAATTTTTACATTACATTTAAATATGATAAATACTGCCACAAAGAGTAGCAATTGAGTATCCTCAAACAAGACTTTTTTTGATCAAATATCATTCTTTGGATAGTTGTCATGTAATGAGGATCTGAGTCCTGATTAGCTTTTGGCTAAAATGTTGAACTTTACCAAGTTTTCAGGTAATTACTTTGAGTAAATAAGAGCCTTCTGAGTTCTTAGATACAAGGGTGAGTGTTTGACATTTCTGACATTTCAAGGGAATGCCTCAAACTTTCATAGGATTTTTAGGAGTTGCTCTATATTTTCTTAAGAAAACAAAATTTGGCCATATATTACCGATTAAATAAATCTATAAAAATTAACGAAAGATTTTTTCCCTTCAATTAAGTGTCCTGCATTCCACGGAATGGCATCTTAAAATGCCAGAGTTGAGATACAAATAAAGTAAAAACAAGTTTGTTTTCACTGAGGGAAAAGAAATTGCTTACATAATTTTATCATCTGCCAACATAAAAGTCTCTGCCAATGTAAAAAATGTCTTCAATAATTCCTTCTAGGGTTGACTGAGAATTCTGCATTGCTCTGAGCATGTAGTACACAGCCTTACGGAAGAAATATCAGACTTTCTTCATAGTCTTGAGATCTTCTAGGCAATGTGAACAGTATTTCCTGAGTATGACGGCTAACAAAAGGGTTTGCATAGCTCAAATGTCTATGCTACATACAAAATGTACTCTGACTTTTAATCCGGTCAGAGATAGGATATTGTGGCACTATTTCTAGATGGTGAAAGTCCATCCCCCTAATCTCTCTAGTATCTCCTTCTTCCCTCTGCCATTCTCAAAGTCCAGATTTTTTAGATACCTTGATCATTACAACCAGCCCTGGAGAACCAATGACTTTTTTATCTGGCTACCTCAGTACTGGGTACATACTTCCAAATTCCAACATATCACACATGAATGTAATGCCTTTCTGGAATGTTTGCCACCACCAACAGACTGTGAACTTCTGGAAAAAAGGAATTTTATTTTATGTATCTTTGTATCTCTAGCATCAAGCATGATCCTTGGCATTTAGTGAATTCTTACCAGTTGGTCTCTGTTATTATTAAAGTTTCAATAAATATGTGTTATTGAATATTGTCTATCATACAACTGCTTATATGAATCCTGATTCTTTAATTGAATAAATGTAAGGAGTAAGGCTAATCATTTTTCTAGATAAAGCCTATATTGAATGTATGAAGAGGACCAATTTTTTCCCTACAAAATAAACATTTTTGTGTATTTAAAGAAATGTCTAATTAATAGAAAAAGAAAGGGAACCATGAAATGAGTATCTATGGAGAAAGGAGTAAAGGAGAAGTTAACCTTAGGAACTTTGGGCTAGAGAGAACTTCTGTCTGGAATATTCTTCCCTTGATCTTGGCATGTATGGATGCATTCTGTCATGTGGATCTGAGTTTATATCTTAAGAGAGGTTTCTCCCTTAAATACCTAATCTAAAGTAAACTCTTCTTATGTCCCCTTATTTTAATTCTCTGCATGGTATTAGTCGTAGTCTGATTGTTTTTATTTATTTATTTTTATGTATGTATTTACTTGTTGTGTCCTTACTCTCCCACTGTAATGTAGGATCCATGAAATAAAGCTACTATTCACTGATTTTCTGTCTAAAACACTACTTGGCCCAGAGTAAGTACTTAGTAAATATATGATGAGTAAATATATGAATAAATTGATTTAAAAAGCAAATATATTGCAAAATTTGATACTTTTTGCTAAAAGCAAATTGTTTTCAAAATGCCTAACATGCAAATATTCCCTAAGAGTATGTTTCAGAAGTCTCAGGTAAGAATACTAGAAGTAGGAAGTCAGGGAGACCCGAACTTATTGGTCTCTCAGTCATCAACCTGGGTGAAAAAGGAGGGGACAAAAGTAATGGGTTCAAAAACGCCTTCAGACAAGATAATAGTAATGCTTTAGAGTAACAGTCAATGGAAATCTATAAGGAAATAAATGATAAATAGCTTTCTTGATAGCTGACTGAATAGGTTATATACATATGAAGAGACTCTTTTGACAAAATTAGATGAAGGTTTTTAATCAAACAAACTGAGGTGGTTTTAATGCCTAAGTAGCCTATGTAAGCAAACCAAAACATATGCCTATAATGCTTCAAGATTAAGAAATCAAAATCTAAGGACGACAAATCACAAACAGCCCACTAACCTTCCACAAATAAGGCAACTATTTAAGTTACAGCCAATCAAATAATTTTCTTACTTTATCTCCACCTTTTCTCTAATAAAGTCCTTCTCCTAGCTCCCATCAGTAGAGTGCTTCTAACCACTTCTGGTTTGCTGCTGACCAATTTAAATCAAATTTTACTCAATAAACTCCTAAAATGTTTAGTATGCCTCAGTTTACCTTTTATCAATTTCCATTTGACTTGGAAATTGAAAATACAGTATTCATATGAGTTTGTGTTTATACAAATGGCAGAGAATGCTCTCAGTCCACCAAGGCTGCTTCCTTTGCTCTCTGTTCCCACAGTCTACATTTAGTTATAGTTCTATGGTCTGGATAGTGGAACGTGGATGGAAGTGTTTACCACTTCCAGGCTTGGTCCCTAAAATCTTTCAAGAGATCTTTCACAATTTCTCCCATGCAGTGAACTCAGTGGATGGTCCTAAGGTGCCGCTGAATAGTCTACCTACCGACCACCCACTTGGACTCTGAAGTAAAGGAGAAGCAAACTCTGCTAAGACACTGCAGTGTTGTCTCACAGAATTCAAAGTGTAATCCTCAGAAAGCCAGCATTGGCATCACCTGGGAGCATATTAGAAATGCAAATTTGGGAGTTCTACCTTGATCTGCTGAATCAGAAGGTCTGGGCATGGGGCCCTGGAAATCGTATATAGGCAAACATTATGCCGTTTTATGGTCGAAAACCCTAGAAGACATGGATTGGGAGCTTACAAAGTATCTTTGAATGAACATCACTTTCATTGGCCTCAGAAGCTATGTTATGACTAAGAAAAATAGACACAGGCCAATCCGAGACTTTTGGAAAGGCTGAGGCAAGCTGAATGACACTTCAAACCTTTATCAAGAGCCAGGCTCATCAGTGCATGAATGGCATGGCCCAGCAGGAGAGGCTGGGCAGTGTGGCAGACTATAGGAGATCCATGCTTCTGTCTGGGCTCCACATGCAAGCCACAGCTTCTCAGAAAAAGTTTCCTAATATGTAAATGGGGATTATTACCATTTTTCTCGACCTGTCAGAGAAATGGGGAAAGCTAAATGGGAGGTTTTATATACTGCCCTTTGAGGATTCTAACCAGCAAGTATTTGTTAGTAGTTGATATTTAGGTAAAGAGATATTTAACCAATTCTAAGGAGTATATTATTTGTCAGGAAAGAAAACAGGAGAATTTATCAGATGGGGGTAGAAATAACTTAAAAAGAAAAAGAATAGTTCTGAAGAAGAAGGTAATATGGGTAAAAGTGATCTCAAAAAAGGCTTTATGCAATTGAGAAGAGCTGCAGCTAGACACATGAAATCTGTATTGATACAGACTAAAGAAAATCTTTAGTTACTGTCTCCTTCTGCCCTTTGTTCTTCTACTAACCCATGATAAGTATGAACAGCTATATTCAGACTATCACTCTGAAAGCTATGTATTTATTTTGATCTTTAACACAGGACTATGAGGTCTTTGAGAAAGGGTCATTTGTTTTTGATGAAATATATTTCTGATGGATTTACTTGACCTGGATCTAGGTAGGGAAATAAATATCATTTTGAGAAAAGAATACAACATAAAAAAAGATATTTTGCACAAGGAATATACCTGCCTGCTTAGTACTCCCTTTTTTATTCCCAGACTAGGCTGTGGGAAACCGAGAAGCTGAGTGGATATGATCACAAACCATATGCCAAGGGGAATGATTCATCATCAGGAGCCTCTGACCTAACTTGGACAAAGCCTGTATGAAAATAATGAAAAGGAAATGAAGATAAAATAACTAAGGAGTAGAAAACAGTAAGGAAAATAATGTTTTGTACCTTATGCTTCTGGGCAATGATACTCAACATCCCTGAGCTTTCTGTTAAATGAAGCTTAATGTTTTTTCTCATCCCAGATCACACTGCTCAAAGCTCCTCCTCCCATCCCTGCCTCTTTTACTGCCCACTCCAATTTAGTTTTTACAGGATATGTAATTAATGCTCAGTTTATGTCCTTCTCTGAAATGTTCATGAAGACAAACAGAGATGGTCCCCAGAATGACCTTTGTTGAATCCCTTGATACCTTTCCCTAAAATGGATGTTTTAGCATTTACAAATCACTTTCATTTTCTCTTCGCCTGCCAGATGGATTTGAATCTCTGTGGTGGCTTTCTTCTCCAAACACCACAGTTTTCTAAAGGATCAAATAAAGTTCATAGGGGCTTATCTCAATTTCCCTTGGATAACTCACATTTCGAGATGAAAAAGTCAGAATAAATCAACAGCAGTAGCAAGCAGTTATAGGGGTCCATGCTCAGGGCATTGCCTTCTCTCGACCTACTGTGACGTACACGTGAAGCGTGGTCTCAAGGAGAAAGTTGTGGGGTGGGGGAGTGGCAGCAATCAGAAAGCATGATGGAGATGATTAACAGGTGAGCAAATAGAATGCAGCATCCAAGAAAGGCAAATACATGAAAGCCCCATAAGCTTATCAATCCTCTGCCTGTAGAACAGTTGTTACAGATGCACAAACCAGGATGAGGAAGGTAGGGAGGAACACAAACTAGAGCCAGAACACCCTGTGATTCAGACTATCTGGCAGGCAAACGACTCCCTGAGCAGACAGTAGGGAGACATTATAATTGTTTTGTGTTGTTATTGATATTACAAACACCTTTTTTAAAATCATTTATCGAGTGCCTACTACTGTGCTATGCACTTTATATGTATATCTCCTAATCCACACAATCCAGAAGTTATATTAGGATCATACTTGTTCTAAAAACATGAAAACTATGGGAGCAACTGCCAGGCCCGGTAGAGCATGCAACTCTTGATCTCTGGGTTGTAAGTTCAAGCCCCACGTTGGGTGTAGGGATTACTTAAAAATAAAAATATTTTAAAAAACGTGAGAACTATGGTTCCAAAAGACTTCACATATCCCACTGATTTAGAACTAGATTTCAAAGTAGATCTCTCATGTTGACATTTAATAAAGTTAATACATTTTAAAAAATTGTAGTTTGTTATACCATTGCTGTTCCTCCAATTCCTACTATAAATATATATGACTTTAAAACTTACCTGTGAACTATGGAGATACACTGTTTATCATCGATTATGGCAATATCTCACAAATTAAATTATGGGGATAGTTTAAGTAATTTTTACAATATGCCTTTAATTTTACTTTTATACACTTTTTCTAATTCATGGCAAGAGCCATGCTTGTCACATAAAGATCTGTAACCTTCTTCTATTTTTCTGTTTTGACACTAAGAGTCCTTGCAAAGGAGTGAAAGGTACCCAATGGGGGCCTGCCTCTTGAAGGGCAATACTTACTCAGTAACAAGGGAAACAGAGGGAAGTGAGCTTCAAAACAGGGCCCTAAAGGTGATCAGTGGGGAAAGTACCTTCATGCAGGACAACTCCGGGAGATCTCTCTCATACCATACTCTAAGTGAAGAGCACCCAGGGGAGCAACACCACACGAATGCTGCCTTGGAGTTGGGCAATAGTTGGCCCTGGATGAAGGGAAGACACTTGCAAGTGCTTTGGCAGCAAAACAGCAATGACATGTTCCAAGATGCCACAGCAAAGAGTTTTAACTCAAGACTCACTTGCATAGGAAATGCTGCAGAAACTTCTCCAGAATCTGCTAATTATTCCAGACTTAACTGAAATGTCACCTCCTTTATGGGGCTTTCCCTGATGCTTTGGTTAGCTTCAATAGCATTGTCATCTATGTTCCTAAGGTAATTTGTTTATAATTCTAGTTTAGCATGTCAAGCTTGTGTTACATGGCCTTCTACTGTGTAGGGCTATGAATTCTTTGGGGCCAACAGCTTTTTGGGACTGGTACAACTCAGAGTCATAGATCTGGGTTCAGTTCTGTACTGATTATTAGCTCTTACACTTTTGAATGTTTGCTTCTCTATCTTTAAATGGGAATCATTTATGGTATCTATTTCATAGAGTTGTTCTAGGATTACAAGAATGGCAAGGTATGAAAATATCATTGGATACTTTCTTAATAGGATTTATTACCTAAAACTAAAGGGTCCTAAAAGTATAGTAGAATTTCATGTATAGGCTAGAATTGATTTTCTATTATCTCTTTATTTTTTTTAAAGATTGTATTTTTTTATTTGAGACAGAGAGAGAGAGAGAGACTGCACGAGACAGAGCGTGACCAGGGGGTAGAGGGAGAGGGAGAAGCAGACTCCTTTGAGAGCAGGGAGCCCAGTGCAGGGCTCTGTCCCAGGACCCTGAGATTGTGACCTGAGTCTGAAACCAAGAGTCGGATGCCTAACTGACTGAGTCACCCAGGTGCCCTCCTCTATTAACCCCTATTCTACTGTTTCTATGCATTTGACTATTGGGAAAGGAAAAAATATGGAAGCAGTAAAAAGATAAGTTGTTCCTAGGGATTAGAGGGCCTTTCTTTGGCTGAGGGACCTTGAAGGAGCGCCTTAGCTATGCCTGCCCACCTACAAAGGGTAAGGAAGTTTCTGCTTCCTGTTCCCTCCTGCAAGCTGCTTTGGTCACAAGCAGGTCAGGGAATCCTTTGCCAAAACAAGCTCATGACCAGTGTCTTCCATAGGGCCTCCCAAGCTGCAGGTTAGGTGGTGCAAAGATTTTCTCTTCCCTGATTACAACACAGAGTACAAAGGATGTTTAGGGCGTTGAAACGACTATATATAATACTACAATGGTGGATACATGTCATTATATATTTTTCAAACCCACAGAATGAACAATACCAAGAGGGAACCCTAGTGTAAACTATGGACTCTAGTCGATTAATGTACCACTCTGGTGGGGAATGTTTGGAATGGAGGAGGCTATACTTAGTATAGCTACTTGGGGTGGGGTTATATGAGAAATCTCCTCATCTTCTGCTCAATTTTGCTATGAACCTAAAATGGAACCTAAAAGTCTATTTCAAAAAGGGAAAGAAAATTCTGACACATGCTACAGTATGAATGAACCTTGAGGACATTATGCCAAGTGAAATAAGCCAGTCAAAAAAGACAAATGCTACATGATTTCACTTACATAAGGAACCTAGAGTGGTTCAAAATTATGGAGATGGAAAGTTTTTCTGGATTTTTAATTTTTTAAGAATTAAATTCAATTTATCATTACTGTACAAATAACATAAGCAACATTAAAGCATCACTCATAGTGCAATATTTTAATCCTAACAAAACTAATCAAATGATTCCTTTTTTATGTATTAACAATTATATATTTGTATACATAGACATAAAATGCTATAGTCAAACTTTTTACATTAAGTTGTTTTATGCCATCTTCTTTTCAAGTAAGAATTTACTTATAAGTATTAATTATGTGTCTAATGTTATAATTTTTTTCAATTGAAATAGTTAATAATCTAATAATCTACTTAGAGGCTTTCTTTTTCTGTTTATTTATATTGATAGTAAAGACCAACTCAATGATCATCTTTTTTTTTTTTAAAGATTTTATTTATGTATTTGACAGAGAGAGATCACAAGTAGGCACAGAGGCAGGCAGATAGAGGAGGAAGCAGGCTCCCCGCTGAGCAGGGAGCCTGATGTGGGCCTCGATCCCAGGACCCTGAGATCATGACCTGAGCCAAAGGCAGAGGCTTTAACCCACTGAGCCACCCAGGCACCCTCAATGATCATCTTTATGCCCATGTATTTCTTCCTTACTTTTGGAATGGAAGCATTTCAGACCAATATCCTATTCAAAGGCATCTCTCAAAATTTTTTACCTATCGCCTTATCTTCTTTTACTTGATAGTATTTTCCCATGTGAACTTTCTATTCCTGTATGTATGTGTATGCGTGTGTTTGCATGTGTGTGCACACAACTTCTCTGTGCGTGTGCACTGACTCTCTTCACTGACTACTATGCTTGCTTATTGACAAGGACTTCACCTGCCTTTTTACTATTAATATAGTCAATCACTGTAACATTTCCAGATATATGTTAAGTACTCATAAATGTGTATGAAATTAAAGTAATAATTACATGAATAAATAAATGGATGGTTTTGAACGAACAATTGTTATTTCTTTACATTTCAGGGTAATGTTGACATTGGTGTTTAGAATTTTTTTTATAAATTTAAAATATGTATGAAATTTAAAAGTAAAACTTATTATCTCTAACACTGTCATAAAAGCAATATCTGGAAAAACAGAAAGAAAAGGAAAATCCTTCACATTTCATCATTCAAATACTGAGCTTTTCAGAGACTTTATATCTCCTCTTTTGTGTTTGTGCAGATTTACATGGAATTATGAGTTAATTAGCGTATAATATATACACAAATTTCTAAGCATATTTCTCTTCATGTAGTGGATATATTCACAAAGAAACATTTTGAAGACTGCTTTTATATTAGATATAAATAGTAGTATGTATATCTTATTGAATTTATGGTTTATTTATGCTGCATTCAGGGAAATATGCTGAATGCATCATGCTACCAACAAAGGAAGGTTAAAATGCTAAACATGGAGAATGTTATTTATAGGGATTTTAATTGTTGTAGAAAAATATAACCATAAATCTATATGCTACACTGAAAGCTTTATGAAATGAAAAGGGTTTTAAATGCCTATTTCAAGGTTGACAGTGTCATACTATTTCAACTAAAATATCTTTTTGTGTTCAGGGTGCAATGCAAAGACGCCAATAAAATCACCCACAAAAAATCAGAGGGAAAGATTATATGAGCTTTTAGAAATCTACTCTAGTGTCTCTAAAATTATGAAGAAATAAAAACATCACCCAATGTCAATATTTCCTACTTTCTGGAAAAGTAATTTTAGAAGTTAAAGGAAAATTGTTTTTAGTTATTGTTTATGCAGCAGAATAATTTGGTGCTATAAAGAAGAGTGATTGTTAAAGTCAGAGAAACATTCAAATTCTGGCTTGATAATCGAAGCAAGTTACTTATTTTTCCAGGATGCAGATAACTCATTTCTAGCATTAAAAATAGTATAACTTCCTTTATGAGCTAATTGTGAGGATTAAATGAAAAAAATACACATTAAGTGTCTAGTATGGTACCTGACTCGTGATAAGCACTCAGTAACTGTAGTCATGTAATGATAATGGATGATGGAATCTATTCACGAGGTGAGGGATGAACCACATTCATCCCTTGTGGTTCAATTTATGCCCCGGTTACAAAGAGAAGCCAAGTCACCACATCAACATTCGTTTGGGAAGCAGCATATTTGCAAGACATTATTTTTTTCTTTTTTGTATTAGCAAGACTTTAGTTGAAAATAACAATGAGAAAAAATAAGGTCTAAGCTAAACAAGTTTAAAACCAAAAATAAATGTTTATTAATTTACATAGATAAATTTCAGAGGCAGTTCTGACTTTAAACATAGCTTAATCACAAGCTAAAAATCTGGCATCAAGAGGAAAAATGGCTCTTCCCTCCTTCTCCAAAACTCAGCAACTTAAAATTAGATTTGTTGGTTTCTAACTGGCTTGTTCTAGGGTCAATTATCTACCCATTCCTGAACCTGTCACTGTGGCTGGTGGCATGGGAAATTCTAATTGGCTCATGTCAACCCACATTTTTTGAATGGAGCTTCAAGGACTAAGAGCTGAAGAAGGGTGGTACCACAAATATACTATTCTTCCTCACCTCTGTAAAATCAGGGTGCTAATCTCAGGAATAGAATAAATAAATATTTCAGTGGACAAACCCAGTGGATTTCTACTCCAATGACCTAAAGCAATTTAATGCAGATGAAATAAGGACTGTGGAAATATATTGAGATTCAGATCCACAATGGAACAAACTTCTATTTTGATGAATATCAATAATTCTTATCAAAAAATTCATTTTAACATGTAGCAAAGGCTAGCCAACATTATATTCCCAGAAACTACAAACTATTAATACCAAGCATTTCTTAATGTATCACTAGTCATTCACTTGCTATTTCTGTCCTTTATTTCTTCCTTCCTTTCTTCTCTCTTTTGTCTCCCAGGATTCTTTTCTTTCGCAAATATTTATTGATCACCTCCTATGTGCAGCCTACATGTAAAGTGATAAAAGGCACTTCTGCCTCTAATGAAATTTATGATCTAGTTAGAAAGGTACTACAAAAGAAAAGCAATGCCAGATAGGACCAGACAAGTCTAATTTTGGAATGTGCAATAATGTTATAATGAAATTAAAATATGGCTTGGGGTTAAAAGCCCTGGATTGTATTCCTAGTTCTGCCTCTTACCAGCTGTGTGAATTTTGGAAAGTCATATAAGCAATCTGAGTCTCCAACTCTTCATCCGTGTCTTAGAAATGATGCCACCTGTCTCACAGCAATGTGGTGAGGATCAAATGAATGACATATGTGTAAGTGCCAACAGCATTCTATGACACATAACTGGCATCACAATGTTGCTAAATAAAGTGTTGTGGGGTTTTCATAAGAGGGAGAAATATTTTAAGCGGCAGGAACCAGGGAAGACTTCACTGGGATGGCTTTAAAATTCACAGAATGGGATAACACATATGAAAGGGAGAGACCACTCAAGTATTAGGGGAAAAATAAGCAAAACAATGGAAACAAGAACACAGAGTTTTTTTTTTTTTTTAAGATTTTATTTATTTATTTATTTGACACAGAGAGAGAGATTACAAGTAGGCAGAGAGGCAGGCAGAGAGACAGGGAGGGGAGGAAGCAGGCTCCCTGCTGAGCAGAGAGCCCGATGTGGGCCTCGATCCCAGGACGCTGAGATCATGACCTGAGCCGAAAGCAGAGGCTTTAACTCACTGAGCCACCCAGGCGCCCGAACACAGAGTTTTTTAATGAAGATAACATTCCCCAGTAGTCAAAATGGTGAGGTTTTGTTTTTTTTCTAGTTGTAGCATTCTTTCCTCAATCAATTTTTTGCAGGCACTTCATACGTAAAACAGCTAAGGGAAACTGCTCTTGTTGAAACAGGTGTGAAAAGACTCCCTACCTCACAATCCCACACACCTGCCACTAAGGAATCTAGGGCTTCGCAAGGCATAGTTTTAAGACCAGTGTAATATTAATAGAAAAGAGGAAGAAAACTGGGCTGGGGATCAAAGACAATATTCAGTGACTGAAGACAGACCTAATTTGTAGTTTTGCAAATATACCACACTCTGTCATCTTTCATGCCTTTGCACATTGGAGTGCATCCCTCATGAATTCACCCATGTCTTGTCCTTTAAGATTCAGCTCAGCAAAGCCTTCCTTGATCTTCTTTGTCCATCCTTTGAGCTTCTTGCTGAGCTAAGTGCTAATTCTCTGAGCCCCTTGTTGAACCAAGCATATAATTTTTTTTGATCCTCTATGGATATGAACTGACTTGCTCATTCATTAGAAAGCTAGTTTCCTTCCTTCTCTCCTCCCCTCCCTCCCTTCCTTCCTTCCTTCCTTCCTTCCTTCCTCCCTCCCTCCCATATTTCTAACAGCTTTATCAAGGTACAATTGACATACTTCATTTCTGACATATACAATTTGATAAGTTTTGACACATATATGTACCCATGAAAACACCTCCACAGTCCAAAATAGTAAAAATTGTATTCAGAGTTTCCTCACACCAATTTGTAATACCTTCTTTTCACCAGTCTCCATTCCCCTCCATTCCCAGTCAACCACTGATCTGCTTTCTGTCATTAACTTTTTTCCATTTTCTAGTATTCTACATTAATGGAATCACAGAGCACTTTTTTGTTTTTCTCAATCAACATTTTGAAATTATTATTTTGAGATTCACCCATGTTGTAGCATATAGCATCAGTTTGTTCAATTTTATAGCCAAGTGGTATTTAATTATATGCACATGCCACAGGTTTTTTTGTTTTTGTTTTTGTTTTTGTTTTTTACCCACTAATTTGTTCATAGACACTAAGGTTACTCTTGGTTTTTGGTTATTACCAGTAGAGATACTATGAACATTCATATAAAATATTTATATGGATATATACTTTCATTTCTCTTGGAAAATACCAACGAATAAAATGGCTGGATCATACGGTAGATATATGCTTAACTCTTAAAAAAACTATTTTCCAAAGATAGTTTATCAATATATAATATCCATTTATATGTGTTAGTCTTTTAGATTTCAACCACTTTAATAGGAACATAGACTTGCATTTCTCTAGTGACTAATTATCTTGAGCATGTTTTCATGTGCTTATTTGTCTTTCATATATTTTCTTTAGTAAATTGTCCATTTTATGTTTTATTGGGTGGTTTTATTATTGTGTTGAGGGTTCTTTATAAATTCTGTTACAAGTCATGCATCAGCTATATGATTTACCAATGTTTTTATTCCTATGTCAAGTCTTCTCATTCACTTAATATCTTTTTAAGACTTTAATTTTGATGAAGTACAATTTATCAATGTATTCTTCTATGGATCACATTTCAGTTCTTGTGTCTAAGAAAACTTTGCCTATCCCAAGATTACAGACTTCTATTTTTTATTGTAAACATGTAGTAGTTTGGTGCTTCACTTTTTTTTTAGAGATTTATTTATTTATTTGAGAGAGAGAGCCAGAGTGGAGAGAGGCAGAGGGAGAGGGAGAAGGAAGAAGCAGACTCCCTGCTGAGCACAGAGCACAACATGGGGCTCTATCCCAAGACCCTGAGATCATGACCTGAGCTGAAATCAAAACCTGTACACTTAAATGACTGAGCCAACCAAGTGCCCCCTAAGTCTATTATTTCACAAACACACTGGATACCAAAGACCAAAGTCTAGTTTGTCTAATATAAGTATTGCTATTCCACTTCCCTTTGACACCATTTGCATGATAAATTTTTCTCCAGCCACTCACTTTCAATCTGCAAGTGTCTTTAAGTCTAAAATGAGTCTCTTGAGACAGGATATAGATGGGTCTTGCTTTTTTTCTTTTAATCCACTCTGATACTCTATGTCTTTTAACTTAAGTATTTAGCCCATTTACATTCAAAGTAATTATTGATAAATATGAATTTGTTGTCCTTTTAATACTTGCATTGTCATTGTTTCTGTAGATTTTCTCTTATTCCTTCTTGTTTTTGTTACTTTTAGTCTCTCCTTTCCACTCAAAGAGTCCCTTTTAATATTTCTTGCAGGGCTCGTTTAGTGGTCACAAACTCCTTTAGTTTTTGTTTGTCTGGGAAACTTTATCTCTCCTACTATTCTAAATGATAGACTTGTTGAACAGAGAATTCTTGGTTCCATGTTTTTTTCATCAGCACTTTGAATATATAATGCCATTCCTTTTCTTGCCAAGATTCCGTTGAGAAATCTCCAGCTAGCCTTATGGGTTTTCCCTTGCAAGTTAAGGACTTCTTTTGTCTTGCCACTTTTAAGATTTTTTTCTTTATCACTATGTTTTACAAATTTAATTTCAATATGTCTTTAACCCACTGAGCCACCCAGGCGCCCAATTTCAATATGTCTTATTCTTGGCCTGCTTTTATGATTTTGATGGGAGTTCTCTGGGCCTCCTGCATCTGGATTATCTGTTTCCTGCCCCAGATTAGGGAAGTTTTCTGCTATTATTTTTGAAATATATTTTCTGCCCCCTTTTCGCTCTCTTCTTCTGGGACTCCAATAATACGAATGTTATTGCATTTGATGGAGTCATTGATTTTCCTAACTCTATTCTACTTCGTCATTCTTCTTTCTCTTTTGTTTAGCTTCATTATTTTCCATTATTCTGTTTTCTAGATCACTAATTTGTTCCTCTGCTTTTCCATCTTGCTTCATTGCATCAAGCATGTTTTCAATCTCACTTACTGCATCCTTCATCTCTCATTCTTTTTTAACTCTTTTATCTCTGTGGTAAGGGTCTTACTGATGTTTTCTACTCTTTTCTTAAGCCCAGTGACTGTCATTATGATTGGTGCTTTAAATTCTCCATCAGGCGTGTCATTTATATGTGTTTTACATAGTCCCTGGTCATGGCCTTATCTTGTTATTTCATTTGGAATAAATTCCTCCATCTTGGCATTTTGTCTAAGTGTTTGTCTTCCTCTTATGTTATAAAGGCTAGTAATGTCTCCTGCTCCTGAAAGTAATGGCCTTATAAAGAAGAAGGTCATGTACTGCCGAGGTCCCGGTGCTTCAGGGAGTACCTCCAGTGTATGCTGTGTGTGCTCTGCTATTGTGTTGTGGCTGCTGTATCCCTCACGGCAGTCATTTGCTTAGGCTGTTCTTGCCTGCTGTGGACAGTGTTTGGTCCCCGGCCTGAATGCGGCCAGTTTTAACTAGGTGTACTCTGTTCTGCTTGTGAAATGAAACCTGGCCTCAACTCCACCAGAACTGAGGCCCTGCAGAACTCTTTGGTCAAAAGATGTGGTGTGTGAAAAAGTGTATGCTGGTCTTCTGCAGGAGGGGCCTGATGTGCTGGGAATGGTTGACCGAAAAGTGGCAATCCCTCCTGATCACAAGGTGGTGGGGCTTGGTGTATATAAGTAAGGCACCCAGTGTCCATCCTGAGCTTCTTCCCATAGATAGCTCCACATTTCCTACCTTCTTTGATGTGGCATCTTCTCTGCCTTTAGTTGTGGAGTTTGTTCTGTCATTCTTTGGGTCTATTTCTGGGATATTCAGGATGATTTGATAGTTATCTAATTGTGTTTGCAGGACAAGAGGAGCCTAGGTTCTTTCTCCTCTGTCACCATCTTCTTTTCCTCCATAGCCATAGGTTTTTAACCCACTGAGCCACCCAGGCGCCCATAGCCATAGGTTTTTACGATGTCCTTTATCAGATTAGGGAAGTTCTTATCTACCCATTGTTAGGTGTGAGATTTTATTAAAAATTTATGTTAAGATTTGTCAAATGCTACAATTCTTTGCCTGAAAAATTTTTTATTTTACTTTTGTTTTAGAAAGATAATTTTTGCCAAGTATAAATTCTAGATTGACATGTGTTTTCTTTCAGTAATTTGTAGATGGACCTCATTCTTTTCTCAAGTGTACTTGTTACAAGGAAAAGTCAGCTGTCTGTCTTTGCTGCTCTGTACACAGTGTGCCTCTTTCCCCCAGGATTCTTTTTTCATGGTCTTCTTTTCCATTTCCATTCCTAAGACCATTCTTCATAATTTTAGTGGATTTTCTTTTGGTTTTTTGACCTCTAACACCACCTTAGCTCTATCCTTCCACTCTTGCACTCCAAAGAACCTTTTAACATTAGTCATATCATGTCATACCCATGGTTAAAGTTCTCCAAGGACATTTCCTTGCATTTAGAATAAAAGGACATTCTACAAACTTGTATTGGAAAAGTTTCTAAACATAAACTGATAAATCCCTACACAATCTGGCTTCTGTCTTGCTCTCTCTTTTACTTTCTATTATAGCCACAAATTGCAGTCATATTGGCCTTCTTTCTTTTTTCTAATATGCCAAGTTTATTTCTGCCTTTAGAACCTCAAAAATTATATCCTCAGGGCTTCAAGGCCTGGCCCCTCCTGTAAATAGCTCAGTTTAGAGGTCACCTCCTCAGTGACCCTCCCCATTTCTGATCTAAAAGAATAATCTAATCACTCTGTATCATCATCATGTTTTAAATTTCTGTAGATTTCTTGAGATCCATAAAGAAGCAAAATATGATTTGTTTTCCTATCACTGCTTTAAAACAATTTTATAATGAAGTGCCTTGGTTTAGTTTTCTTCATGCTCCTTGTACTTAGGTGTTTGATGAATTTTTTAAATATTCAATTTTATAGCTTTTCTCAAAACTGAAAATTTTTAGCCATCCTCTCTTCAAAAATTTTTTGCTGACCTCTATTAGGCTATTTAAGATGTCTCTAGGGGCATCTGGATGGCTTAGTCATTAAATGTCTGCCTTTGGCTCAGGTCATAATCCCAGGATCCTAGGATTGAGCTGCACATCGGGCTTTCTACTTGGTTGGAAGACTGCTTCGCCTTCTCTCACTCCCCCTGCTTGTGTTCCCTTTCCCGCTGTCTCTCTGTCAAATAAATAAATCAAATCTTTAAAAAAAAGAGAGATATCTCTAAATTCATTGGTGCTGTTTCACCCTGCCTCCTTTTTTTTTTTTTTTTAAACTTTGGGTAGTTTTTATTGGTGGATTTTTAAATTATCTTTTCTTCTGTATTGACTAATTTATTTGGAATCCTATCTAATTCAGTTTTCTTCTAAAACACTATAGTTTTGACCTCTAGAAACTTAATTTGGGTATTTTCTTATCTCTTCCATATACCCTAACTTTTAGAATATGTCTTGGTCTGCTAATTCTTATACCTCTGTCAGTTTTAACTTGGCTTCGAATGACTGATTTTCTTATCAGTATGGGTTGTGTATTCCTGATGTTTTTCATGCTTGGTGATTTTTGTTTTATTGAAGTCTAAATAATATGAATTCTACCTTGTTTGGTAGTGGATATAGTTATAATAAGTATTCTTGACTTTTATTCTAGAATGAATCTAAATTACTTAGAAACAGTTTGATCCTGGAGTGCCCAGCTGGCTCAGTCAGTACAGCATATGACATTAGATCTCAGGGTTTTTAAGTTTGAGCCCCACACTGGGTTTAGAGATTATTCAAGGAAACAATTTGATTTTTTTAGATTTGGCTTTTAAGATATGTTATGCAGGATCAGGATAGTGCTCAGTCTAGGCCTTTTTCTTCCACTAATGAAGTAAAACCCTTAAATATGTTCTACCCAGTCCCCTTATGAATTATTAGTTTTTCCCATCTGGCTGATGAAAGCAGACATTATTCCTCACCCTGTAGGAATGCTGGGTACTGTTCTTTCTCATCCTTTCTAGGCTTTCTCTAGCCTCATGCAGTTTTCTCATATACATGCACTGATCAGTACTCAACTGCATATTCAAAATGATGCTTTATAGTCTCTGAAGATTTATTTCCATGCAACTGTCTCCTCTGTGCTACTAGTTTTGTGAACTCGCATCATTTTGGTCTCCACAGATTGTCATGTCCACTTCCTCAACTGTAAGAACCAAGCATACTTATTTACCTAGAACTGAGAGTATAGGACAAGTCAGGCCACATTTGTTACCCTATCACTAGGCTTTTTCTGAGTTCCCCTTCCATGTACCACAACCAGAAACTCAAGGTAATAATTTAAAATAACCAAAGTCTCTCTAAAAGGTAAATCTGATGCCTGGTACCCTATCTTAGCCAGAAGCCTAAGACTTACTAGCCTTTCTTACATGGAAGTATCTCTTCACGATGCCATAACACCTAACTCTTAATAAGGACATAATATATGCTTCTTACCTTTAAATTAATCAATACATCAGTCTGTGAGTTCTAAAGTGGATAAATTTGAGATGTAAGTTAAATATTGAAGATATGTTTTTAAAATCACAAGGTCTCAAATAAATAAGACTTCTTCTAAAGGGTTAACATTGGAAATGTAGAAAATGAGGGAAATGTAAAACATGCTGGGGAAAAAAACAAAAACAAAAAAGCCACATAACAGTTCTCTTAGGTGGACTTTCTAAAGAGAAGCAGAGGAGGACCATAGTGCAAGGTTCTGTACCATACCCCAAAAGACATATAAGTCAGTCTCTGCTAAAACAAAAAAATCAAACAAAACAACAAACAAACAAAAACAAGTGGAACATCCAGGAGGAGAAAAAAGATTTGGTGTCTGGAGAATAGTATGTCCTATAAAACTGCTACAAAGGGTAGGAGAGCAGATGCAGAAAGTAGATCAGAAAGATTAATCCAGACTGTGAAGTTCATGCTTCCAATGCAATGGCCTTTGAATTTTATCCTGTAGGCGAGGGGTTCTCAGCCTTGTCTGTATATCAGGATCACCCATGGAGATCGTGATAAATGTATTTGTCCTAATATGACTTTTTGAGTTACTTATGTAGTAGTTCTCAGGCACAGTCCAGGCCTCCAATGTTTTAAAATCTTACCAGGTGGTGCTGATGAACAGCCAGATTTTTATGACAGAGCAGTTTTATGACAACTTTGTAGATCAAAGTTGCTACAAAATAAGATATATGTTCTTCAATATTTGTATTCATGCAAAAAATGTAAAACTTATCCAATACAAAAATGATCTATAAAATATTCTCAATAGTTATGTATCCAAAAATACACACTGAGTGGCTATATTCTGGTTGCAACACTCGTCATTTGTTTCACAATTATATAATATTAGGCATGATTATTATTCTATAGTGGCAGGCACAACACAGCTAAAAGGCAAACCTGATCTCTTTATTACTGACCTCTTCAAACAAGGGAAAGATACCATGCAGGGCCACACACATGGTTTCACCTTGCACCAGGGTAATAGCAAGCTGGCCCTATAGTACATGGTTTATGCATGCCATGTGAAGTGGAGTTAGCAAGGTTTCATAGCTTTCATGTGGATTAGATATTTCAAATAATTCTGCCAGCCCAAGGAAGAAGGGACCTGGCCTGGGTGTTAGGTAATTGAGAGCTTCTAGTATGGGTATGTGTGTTTTATAATCCAGGAGTGTTAGAGCCTGATAAGGGAAGTAGTTGAGGGTCAAAGCTTGGAAAAATACCCATGAAGGGGAATTGGGAATTTTTAGCCATGACTTCAAATCTAGGTCAAGACAGCACTTATGAAATATTCTATTTCACTACACCATTTAAAATACATCTTTAGCAATTCTTACATTAAGCCACGGATGTTGGATTTATTGTATCTTGGAGCTGACTATCCTTCCATAGTGGGGATATCCCCACTGTATGAATCTTGGAGACAGGCAAACCCGCCTCCTTTCACATAAAGGCCACATACTCACTATTCGCCACTCTCTGGCAGCACAGACATGGCATATAGCTGAGACTGAACCAATAAGAAGTTCTGACCTAGGAATTTCAGTCTGGCCAGAATGACACAAATAAGTCCAACAAGAAAATAATTCATTTCAGTAGTAATTCCCAATCAGTTTTCAGCATAGGAGGGCCAAGTGTGGTGGCAGTACCAGCAATGGCAATGACTGCCCAGTGGCATCGGCACTGGATGGCTCTCATGGCATGATCTGGGCTGTGGTTCTAGTGCTTATTCAACTTGGCTCATGCCTAGTCTTAGTTTGGTTCTCCTAGGTTTCTATTAATTCTGTTACTTATTCATTATCCTCTGTAAATTCCTTTTCTATTTGAATCAACCAGAATTGATTTATATTGCTTATAAGTAAAAAAAAGTCTGACAGATAAAACTCCATTAAATGTATGAAAAATTGGAAGCTCAATGAATTTAATTAACTTGCTAAGGCCACACTGTCAGTAGCTAGCAGTTAGTAGTTGGTAGAACTAAAATTTAATTTTGGATGAGTCTAACTCCAAAGATGATCTCTTTGCACTATATCTCACCATTAGGCACTATTAAAATATATCTAGAGTCTAGGATGTCACTATGACCAAGTTAAGCTATCTTCTTGGGAGGTCTTTGTATATACTGAGGTGAAATCTACCTTCCTCCAACATCTATTCGTGGTCTATAGTTCTCCCTTCTGATGTCACAAAGAACAATTCATTTCCTCCATGTGATGGTCTACCAAATATCTAATGCCATATCTTATGCCAATGTGCAATACATATGTATTGAGGAAAGACAAATTAGATACTCTGTTTGGAGAGCTGTATCAGATATGTCATCACAGATGAAAAAGAAATGTTACCTAATTAACTGTATGAAATAAATATTTACTTCACATTCTAAAAAGTACTGTGCTACCCTTAGCAGAGAGAATCAAATTATCAGTTCAATCAGCTTGTTGAGAAAACTTTACAGAAAAGTTTAAGATTTCAAGTACTCCATAGCAGAGATTATGCTGTGTTTACTGTATCATTTCTTCTTCCATGGTAATCAGAAAGACTACTTTTCTCAACGTTTTTTAGAGTTATTTTGTAAACATATGACAGAGTCTGGCCAATAAATGTGTGCCAGAGTGTTTTAATCCACTTTCAGACTTCATTCTTTAAAATTATCACTTGTTTCTCCATCCTCCTTCCCCTACCACAGCCTCAAATGGTCACATCATAGGTTCAAAGAGCTAAAAGCTGAGTCAAAGTTTGGAGGAGAGCCTCAAGTGAAAGCTACTCAATCTGCACTAAATTTTGCACAAGCCGCATATAAATCTTTATACATTTAGTCCATTGAGATTCAAGCATTTGTTACTGCAGCAGAGCCTACCCTATCCTGACTAATATGGATACACTAAGGAAAGGCAGTTGAAAATTTTCTCTTTGTTAGTGTCTATTACAGTTTCGGGATTTTGTGGAGGTTAGAAAAACTCAAACGAATAAGATAAATTCCCTAGTCACAAGCATCTCAAAGAAACTAAATGATATTGCCAGGATAGCCAAGCTGTTACATTATAGACCAGGTCTGCCAAAATTCCAAAGCATGAGATTTGAAATTTGCTTTAATTTTAGAGCTTAAAAAAAGGAAACTTAAGTGGGTAGAGAAATCCAATGAGTTACTCATACCATAATGCTACTAGTATTTATAATTTGTATATGAGAATTTTCAGGTTGGGTATTTTGGGGTTCAAATTTGTTAAACAACATGCCCAAGGTTACATAGGTCATAAGTGGAAAATAATGAATTTGACTCTGATCTGTCTGCCCAATCTTATCTATATAAATGCATAGCTAAGTTACCTAGTTTCCTCCATTTCCTTAGTTCATATGTTTAACTATAAAAAATTAATGTGTTCAGGGCATTTGGGTGGCTCAGGCGTTAAGTGTCTGCCTTCGGTTCAGGTCATTATCTTGGGGTCCCAGGATTGAGCCCCACATTGGGCTCACTGCTCAGCAGGAAGCCTGCTTCTCCCTCTCCCACTCCCCCTGCTTGTGTTCCCTCTCTTGTGTCTCTGTCAAATAAATAAAATCTTAAAAAAAATTAATGTGTTCTCCTTGGCTGAGGTTTTGATACACGAGACATTTCCGGTACAAAAGAAAACTTCACCAAGTTACAGCTACTTCATTTTCTTAATTAAAGGAAGCATAATCTAAAAAAATAAAATAAAATAAAAATACAGGGTAAGCATAACCTTAAAACTGTATCAAATTATCATTTTAGTATGAAAACTCCATTCCATATACTTATCTTTTTGCTTTATTCATGTAGATACATACATATAACAGAAAAACAAAACTTACTATTGTTTTAGTTGAATTCAATTTTTCTAATTTACATTTGCAGAAAATTCCTTTTGACAAGTGTTAGTGTTACATATAGTATCTATTTATGTATCTATCATTGATCTTTCTATCAATCTTCTGTCTGTTGAAACATTCAGTGTCTTCAGATAATTTTTAAAAATGAGGAGAGACATAAAGTATCTTCATCCACATTGTTTTAGTTGCAATTTTATCAAGAAAAATAATTCTGCATCATCAGTCTTGAAGTTTTTTTTTATCTCTTTGTTTTTTTATTTAGAGAGAGAAAAAGAGAGAGAGAACACGCAGGAGGGGTTGGGGTGAAGGGGGAGAGGGAGAGTGAATCCCAAGCAGACTCCATGCCCAACAGAGAGCCCAATGAAGGGCTCAATCTCATGACCCCAGCATCATGACTTGAGCAGAAGTTAAGTTGGATGCTTAACCGACTAAGCCACCCAAGTGCCCCCCTGAAGGTTTTTTGTTTTTCGTTTTGTTTTGTTTTTTAAGACATAAGGCTTTATTCTATTTTATTTCAATTTGAAATTGTGGTGAGGTTGGAAACATAGGTATTTGTTACTGTGATAAATATCAAGATAATCCTCTCAGAGAAAGTGATAACTCATGGACAACCCAGAAAAAAATGTTGCTTTAAAGCACCGTTCTATCAGTGCTGCAAGTTTTGTTTGTTTTTCTTGGATCTTTTCTTTATAACCAAGGACATTAGCATGAAATGAATGTCTTGTTGAGAATGTAGCTTATCCTTCATGAGAAATCAGTGAGATCTACAGATCTCAAAATGCTTTCAACAGATGAACAAAACCTATAGGAAGAAATATTAGAGATTAGTAAACCTATTAGGATTCCATCAGAATTTTAATTACTGTGGGATATAGAATTAAGCTATACAGATGTAGAATGTGTTTCTCTGTAATTATATAGATCTGAAATTCCAAATGTACTTTTCAGCATGTCTTAAAAATATATATAATATACATATGTAGATACGTATACATATCTTTATATACGTATATGTAAGATGTTTATACATGTGCATATATGTTGTGTCTGTATATATACATATGTGGATGTATATCTTACATACATATGTGTGCACACACATGCACAACTGCTGGCTGAAAGCCATAGCATGGATAAAATGGTGCTGAAATTATATGCTACATCAAAAAGACTCCTCAGAAAATTAGTCCAGTTGGAAATGCAAAAGCTCATAGGTTTGTGTTTAAAATCTTAGAAATGAAAAACTATTTTGTTTATCAAAATACCAAATAAAATTTTAAACAAAGATTCTATTTTCACGCCATTGCCTTTGATGATAGAGAATTAAAAAGAGCAGGAAAAACACCTACAATAACAAGCAGCAGCAACACCAGTAAGCAAATCCCATTCAGCGTAGAGGCAGGATTGAACAGAGAAATGCCGCACTGTGAGAGACACAAGAGAACTGATTCCAAATTTCCCTGATGTTAATTTCTATGATTCTGTCAGCAGCAGTCACGGTTTTGTTTGGCAGAACTACGCTTGACATGTTAGTGGGTGCTCTTACATTGTGGTGTCTGTCTCTAGCCTTGTAATTGCACAAAATTCACCTAGACAAATGAAGCACGTTTATTCCCTTCACAAATCTGAGGAGCCTTTACCTTTTCACCACCTGAATGTCAAGTTCAGTCTCCTTACTGTGGCCCACAGAGCATTCACATTCTACCCCCTTTGACTTCACTAACGTTTCTTCAACGCATGTGCTACCCTCTTCTCTCATATGGTTCCTGTCTGTAGCCACTGCACACGAGCAGTGCACAGAGCACAGAGTGCCTTTGCACATGCACTTTCTAATACTTGGAACAATGCCCAAACGTTATCTCACTCTGCATTTGAGACTCAATGAAAAAGCCATTTTCTCTGTGAATCCTTTGTGAAGAAACTCTCCTTGTTTCTCTATTCTCTCCTCCTCATTTTGAGTCAATATTCCCTAGGAGAAAGTAAAGCATGTGTTTGTAGATCTAAGATCAAATATTTAAATTATGGATTAACAACTTATTACAACAGTGGCCATAATTGAATTATTTAACTATTCAGAGTTTCAGTTTACTCACATATAAATCAGGCATGATAAAATCAAAATTATGGGTTTTCATGAAGACTTAAGGAAATATACAAGTAAAATTCCCCAAAGGGCCTAATACACTGTAGATGTTCAAGAAGTATTGTCTTTCCTCCCTCACTCTTTTCCCCACATTCCTGTGGGCTTTGCACAACACCAAAGTAATTCATCCTAATTCAATATTCAGACATACTGATCTCCTCACCAACAACAGCTTGATGAGACAGCCATGAGTTTTTCAACTTTATACTCTCAATCATGGCAAAATGCCATAGGTTTTCAAGGATGCTTCTTAAAAATATCAAATAAACTAGCCTCCTCCTCCTATGTTTCCTTTTATCCCCTTTTAATGTGAATACATATATTTAACATAAAATAATGAAAAAGATATCTTCAAATCATGCTTTTATTTTAACTTAATATTTTATTGTCCATTTTGTTTTACAGTCCTCTTAATTGTTGCTTTTGATGAGCACTTATCTCATCAAGGTGATTGATGTATCATAAATTTATAGTCTCTGAAATGTTGTTGAATACCTAAGGTGCTTCTCACCTTTTACTATTATAATTACACTTTAATAAGCATCTGAATGCACACATAGTTTTCCTCAAAATACCATTCATAGTTTGCATTATCAGAATGCACTAAGAAGGGGGCGCCTGGGTGGCTCAGTGGGTTAAAGCCGCTGCCTTCAGCTCAGGTCATGATCCCAGGGTTCTGGGATCGAGGCCCATATCGGGCTCTCTGCTTGGCAGGGAGCCTGCTTCCTCCTCTCTCTCTGCCTGCCTCTCTGCCTACTTGTAATCTCTCTCTGTGTGTCAAATGAATAAATAAAAATCTTTAAAAAAAAAAAAAAGAATGCACTAAGAAGTCTAAGAAGGTGTGGACATTCCTTTGGCTATAGAAATAATTTACCAAATTACCTTCCAAGGAGGTTTCCATGGGTTCATTCTATCTCCAGTAAGGCATGTATATGCCAACTGTACCGAAAGCTACTGAAATTGCATTTAATCTTTCGGTGGACAACTGTTTCATCTGTTCTTCACTTCTTCCATTTCTTTGACGGCTTCTCCTATTCCCACTTAAGCCATATGACCCTAATTGGAAGTTATTTGCTCACTTTAACCCTGTCTTATTAGGCAGAGTTAATTGTTCTAATAATAAGCAACGGGGCCAATATTCCTCACAGAGAATTTTCAAATCCATAATGAAATAGGGAGTCAATCTCTCTCTCAGGCTAGGAAGCAAAGGTTGTAAAAACGGAGCCTTTGCTTTTCTCTCCCCAGTGCTTGAAATTTCATGTTTGGCTTCTTCCCATCATCCCCACCAGTTTCTAGTTGCTCTATATTACTATCTTATTTTTTTTATAAAAATGTATAAAATTAATCATTTCTAGATTGTTTATTTTCACTCTTGTCCCTCCATATCCCTATTTCTCTTTATAATAGACAATAAACTTCATGAGGGCTTGTTGTTTCAGTCTTATTTTGTATTGCATCCCTACCACCCGGAAAATTACCTGGTGTAGAGAAGCATGTCAAGAACAATTTGTTGAATAAATATTGAATTAATATGTGAGATATCCAGTATTCTGTCAGGAGGTTTGAACTGAAGTTGATTCACAAAAGAATTCGGATAGAGACCTAAATTTGAGTCTTGCTCAAAGACTATCTATGCTTCAGCTTCCTTAGTTGTTCAGGGATTAACAAGTAAAATTCGGGGCATGCAAAAATATAACTTCTTCCAAAGAGAAATTTGTGGAAACTCCAAAAGAAATAATAAACTCTTGTAATCAAGGTCTCTCATCAGGTTCCACCAGCCATTTGTCATGTTGTTAATTCTCTGCCCGATTTCATACAGAGGAAAGGAGTTTTACAACAGGAGCTCATTGCAGAAATTAAAACTCAAACTGGCTGTCCTCTGTTCATTTGCCACACGACATAGGTTTCTGGTGACATTCAGCTAATGAATTTTCTTCATGATTAACTACCCGTTATAGGTGGCCATTATAATGGAAATATATTCAGCCTGTGCTGTACCCCTTACAAGCAAGGTAGTTGTGTAAAGGGTCATTAATATAAGTGAGCTGGGACAGTCTTCTTTTATGAAGTGAGAGGAAAATGGAGCTTGAAAAATATTGCTCACAATCAAACAAATTGCTGAAACAAAAACTATGCTCTGCTGGACCATAACATCTATTCTTTTTTATTAGGATACAAGGCAAAAGTTATGCGAAATTAGATGATATATACAATATAGGCATTCTTTATTTCAGTCTTCCAGATGCACTGAAGGGAAAGCAGAAAGAACTAAAAAAAGTTGAACAACTGCCCAATTATTTTTCTTTAAAAATCAACATCTTCTAGTATTGGCTTAACTTGTCAAAATCCTCTGTAGAATTTATACTGTGGGAAGTCTTTCACCATTGCTTAATCTGTAGTGACATCTGGTGGCCCAAATTACTCCAGTAGTTGGAGAAAACTTTTATCTTCATTATACTTCTTTTAAAACACCTGAGTGGATACTAGTCTTTTTATGGTCATCATTAAAAATTAGGTAACCCTTTCTTGGATTCTAAAGTCAAGTGTGCTATGTGATGTGGGAGAGAATGGAGGTATAGCAAAACTAAATTTAAAAAGACTATAACAATGCCTTATGTTGGGATTAAAGTATAACCTCATTTTGTTTATGATTCTTTTTCATGTTCAAAATTATTTGCCTTTGACATTATTTTGGACTAAATTATGAAATTAATTAAATATTTACTGAATATCTAATAATCATCAAATACTGTGGATACTTTGCTTCTTTAAGGTATCATTAATTCATTCAACAAAATTTTTATTGAGGATCTATTATCAAATCACATTATTTAAAAAAATTACCTATAGATAGGCTTGATCATCCTGATTTTATAAGTGGAAAATGAATATGCCATCTCAATAGTGACTTCTAGATTTCCTGATGTCCCAGGAAATATCTTAAGATTCTCAAATATGTTTTTACATTTTGCAACCTTTAGTATATCAGGTATATTTCTCAGCATTTAGCAATTATTCAAGACATGCATGACAGTCAAATGCCTTCTGACTATTAATATATCATGCACGTCTCACAAATCAGCTAATCATTAACAGAATAACGAAGCAATATATTCTTCCACTACTCCTATTATCAATAAATTGGTACCCTTTTCATCTAGTTATACAAATCAAGTACCTAGGAGACATCCTTGATTCCTCTTCTTCCTTAAATCCAATTCATAACCAATTCCTATTGATTTTATTTCCTGAAAAGATTCTAAACCTGTCAAAATCAGCCTGTTTACCATAACCTTAATGTCAGCTCCCATCATCTCTCAACAGTATCACTAACCAGACTAACTAATCTCCTTACATATAGTTCTGTTCTGCCATTCTTCTCCACATTGCAGCCAGAGGCATCTTTTCTAAATCAAATCCTGTCATCTCCATACTTAAAACCCCCCACTAGCTTCTGATGATTCTAATGAACAGATAAAAAAAATGTTTAACCCTGCATGTCTTACTGAGTCTTACTTTGATCCTCAACCCATCAAAAGGGCCTTCTTTCTTCCTCAGAAAGACCCCTATCATTTTTCATATATCAGTTTACAAGTTACTTCATAAAAACCCAAGCTGACCTTCCTGTCCACCTTAACCCACCCCCCTTAATGTATATGTGTCTTCCTTTTCGTACTTACTGTAATTGTGACTTCATACTACTTTCATTTTGTTAATATCTGCCTCCCCTCCTAGACTATTAACTGCATAAGGAATGGAAATGTATCTGCTTCTGTTAATCAATGAATCCTTAGCATCTAGACCAACACAGCTGGCACATCCATTACAGTTGCTCATTAAATACTGGCTAAAAGAATGACTCTCTCTATATTTATGTAAAGGTAATAATAAAATGGGTACTCCAACACACTTAGGTTCAAATCCTGACCCTATTGTTGTCTAGTTCTATGAAACTTGACACATTATTTCTATGGCCTCTGTTGTCTCATCTGCAAATTTGTATAATATTTACCTCAAAGGGTTATTGTAAGAAAAAAATTAAATTAATGAATGAATGCAAACCCCTCGCCACAATGGCAGTCATGTAATGGTAGCTATTATAATTATTACTATCCACATTTAAAGGAAAATACCTCAAATTATAGAACAATATGGGCCAGTCTCAATGGTCTTTGTGATTTTGTAGGAGATTGTAACCAGGGGTCCAGGTGAGCTTCACTGAAAAAATACATCACCCATCAATTCTGTGTTAGAAAAAGGAAAGAATGGAAGAAAGGTAGTGGAGGAACAAAGTGGTGACCAGCAATGTTCCCTGAGAAGTAGAGTGTAATAAGAGGGAGGTTTAATAAGCAGGTCAATTATCATTTTACATGTACACACACACAAGCAAATAGACGTACGTGTGTGTGTGTGGGGGACCATCTCCGTGTGTATGTACTTTTAGTAACCATGAAGGCTTTAAAAGACACCAACTTTAGAGGAAGGGTTTCCTAAGAAAGAACAGATGTTCCCCTTACAAGTTGGGAGGGCTCCAAGACATGGAAGACTGTGGTAAAAATGCCCTGGGTAGACACCCTAAGAAAGAGCTAAGAGAGGTTCGCGAACCAGAGGGAGGTGATAAGAGAACAAGCTACTCTTTTTTTTTTTTTTTTTTTTTTTTTTTTTTTTTTTTTTTTTTTTTTTTAAGATTTTATTTTTATTTATTTCACAGAGGGAGAGAGATTACAAGTAGGCAGAGAGGCAGGCAGGGAGAGAGAGGGGGAAGCAGGCTCCCTGCTGAGCAGGGAGCCCGATGCGGGCCTCGATCCCAGGACCCTGGGATCATGACCTGAGCCGAAAGCAGAGGCTTTAACCCACTGAGCCACCCAGGCGCCCGAGAACAAGCTACTCTTAGGCTTGAAACTTAAAGTTAGAGATTTGAGTCAGGAGAATCCCCAACTGTTTTCTAATGATTTCTTATTTGTACATAGATATTTTTAGACAAAAGTACTACATCGTGCATGCTTTATATTTCTAGTTTTCCTTTTGAGGTAATCTGTTTTCCTTGCCTTCTGGATTGTATAATATAAAACATGGTTTACATAAATACTTTTTTTTTTTAGAAATACATAGCAAAGATAGGAAAGGCTAAGATCTAGGATGTATCTTTTTAAAATTCTGAGTAAAAGAACCACAACTATTTCTGATAAATATATTTGTGACTAGACTGACAAACTTCTCTACACCATCTATTTCTGAGATATTCCTAGTATGTCTCAAAAGTGTATTATGAAAGTAGAAATGGAGAAAAACCTGGGAAGCCCTCAAAGAGAAACCAGAGGAGAGAGAAGAAACATAACAAAATAATTTGATACTTAAGAAATAGCTGAAGTTTTTAATAAAGTGAGTCCAACAAAACCACATGTCCAAACACTAAAGTCCTAAATGGACTTTCTAAGATATGGAGCTAGGATGAATCAGCTTTGAAGAAATTCCCCCATTGGTCTTAATGAGCAAGCCCATTTAAGAACCCGAAAGTATGTACCAGAAATCAGGGAATTGAGGTGGGATTGTTTCCCTAGTAGTTTATTTAGTACTTTTCAAACACATTATGGATTTTTATTTCCCCATATTTTTCCCTTGATGTTGCTTTAGTCTCAGTTTCCACTCTATTTTCCTCTTACCAGGGCTTTAAAGCATCCACCCACGGAAAGTTTTCCTATCCATCATGGAAAGTTCTTCACTTAAAATGGACCCCCACTCTCTGTCATTTTCTCAAGATTCTTTTGGTGTAATTACAATCATTTTGCTCAGCCTCACAATACTTAAGGTCATATGCTTTCTTTAGGTAAAGAGCTTATTCAGTTTTATATCCCACCAGGCCTTTGGCACAGATCTTTAGACATATAAAGTGCTCAATTTGTTTCATTTAAAAGAAAAAAGGAGTAAATTAATCAATTAGTGATCGTCTCAATTGCAAATTTATATTCAAGGAAGTATTGCATAGTGGTTTAGAGGCTAGACTTTGGAATCAGAATGCCTGAGTGCTTATACCGGTTTGGCCATTTATAGAACACCTCAATAGCTCAGTTTCCTTATTTGGAAAAGAAAGATCATAATAATACCTACCTAAAGTGTTGTTATAAATATGAAATGTTAGCATTTTCAAAATGCTTAGTTGAGCATTTGGCATGTAAAAAGTATTCAGTACATCTTGGCTACATTGCTTGGACCAACCAATCTACAGAAACACTGTTCTCTGCCATAATTAAAACAGTTGGAAAGTATTTACTGTCTCTTATTTTTTGCTCAGTTTAAATTACAATAAAGTAAAATCTGACATTGAATTGATAGTCTCTTCTCAAGCAGTCCAACCATTTGCAAGAAATACATTAATTTTAACTCTGTGAACCATTATCATAATTAATATTTATTAAGCACCCAGTGTGGAATATGAAGCATACAAAAGATAGAGAGAGAGCTTGAATTTGAAAGAGACAAGGCTGGTATTTTCCTATATCTTCATTGGCATTTTAGCCAAGCATCCCAGTAGACATTCCACTGACCAGTTGCAGAATCCGTATGGCGTCTGTGACTGCCAAAAGTCCCTTACATGTCCCATGTAAAGTAATTTTATGGGAGGCTAGATGTAGTAGAAAAAGCCTGGGTTGCATGAAGATGTTCCTGGGTTTGAGATCAAAATAAATTGCCTTTATGACTTTGGGCAAGATATTGGACCATTCTGGGCTCCAGTTATTCTATCCTTAAAACTGGAATTATAATATTTACATGGTGGGGATAGTGGTTGGCAGATATTAAATGTCATGGTTATTATTTTCTGTCAGTTAAAAATGATTTTGAATTATCATTATGGTTCTAAGATCTAATGTTCTGGGAGCTCATTCTAGGTTACAAGAATTACTTAAATATTTGCATGGGGAGTTAAAATTGCTCAGAGTCACAAAATTTCCTATCAGTCATAGAAACTGTCTTCATAGGAGCCAACTTCAAAGCCCTCTGCATTAATAGCATAGCATTTGGTTAAGGCGTGAGTCTGATGTATCTCTTATCCATAATAAATGACCTGCAGGGCAAGGAAGAATAATTATCCTTGCAGTCACTGGCTTTATAAGGTGACTCACCTTTCTGCTTGAGATATTTCTTTACCATTGCACATTTAGAGGAGTGAGAACCATAACAAAGTTGAAAGTACATCCAACATTTATCTACAGAATTTCATTTTCTAAGGAAAAGTGGCTGTGTCATACAGTTTCTCAGAGGGGCAAAGACTCCTCTAAGGCCTCTCTCAGTACACACAGGGATAGAGGACATGGCATCGAATGCTACAGATACATATTCCACTTCGAGACACTGGGTCCAGGCAGTACATTCTCACAAGACTGAGTCTCAGAAATAGTTAAATTATTAGGACTAAAGGAGAAAACTCTTAGAGGAGCTGGATTTAAAATTGATACAAACTCAATCTAAAATATCTTTAAATCACACTATTGAGAATACTTCAATGATGGCCTCTGAGGACTGTTTCTCTCTCCATCTTCTGTGCCTCCACTCTACCACCGATACATGCACACCTATACATTCATAAAACCAGAAACAAGTTTTAGCACACTGCTGCTGCTCTAGTTCATTTACTTGTTTTTGCTTATTAAACCATCTTACTACTCAAATACCTAAAAAGGATAATTAATGTCTATAAAATCATCTCAAGTGCAGTGCTTTGTGATTACTGTTTAAGAAAGAGAATCCCTTTCACATAGGTAGAGTAACAGTCTTCAAACATATTTTACTGATGAATTTTCTCCACATAACAATTGTAATAGGCAACATTCCTCGAACCACTTACTAGTTATTATTCTAATTGCTTTCCATGTACTAATTTATGTCACCATCCAAATTTTATGAGGTTGGACTATTATTAGCCTTTTAAAGTTATTAGTACAGATAGAGAAACTGAGGCTGAGAGGGTTGAAGTAACCTTGAGGGTTGAGTTAAATAGCTTGCCAGTGCTGAAACAAATTTTTGAACCTGGTCTATTTCTAGAAATCTCACTCCTAACTTATCCAACATAGGTTAAATTAAAAAACTATAAAACAGAGAGGCTCTGGTAAATTTGTACATTCAACAAACAGTTATTAATACCTACTATGAGTCATGCTACATCTTTTTTTTTTAGAATTTTATTTATTTATTTATTTGTCAGAGAGAGAAAGCACAAGCAGGGGGAGCAGCAGAGGCAGAGGGAGAAGCGTGCTCCCTGCTGAGCAGGGAGGCAGATGCAGAACTCATCCCAGGACCCTGAGATCATGACCTGAGCCGAAGGCAGACACTTAACTGACTGAGCTACCCAGGCATCCTGAGTCATGCTACATCCTAATAATCAGAAGTAGATAATGAATTTGTTCTCATTGACATGAAGCTTGCATTATAGTAGAAAAACAAACAATAAAACTAATAATACATAAAGAAAAGGTAAATACATAGCATTGTAATAATCAACTCTGTAGTCCTATTCAACACATGCCCCTTCTACACCCCAGTGATCCCAAACATAACACGTAGCCCCACTTTCTGTCCCTTGGTCTTCATGTTTCCCTCCTCCCTTCTCCCCAGCGTTCCTCTCCCTATCTAATGGGACTGTGAACTCTGCTACTTCTACCTCCTGAATCATGCTAAGTATGCATTTTCATTGTTATTTTCCTAATTCAGGTCTGCATTTTGACTCTATTAGTGCTAAGTCAGGGACTGTGGGTCATAGAGGAATCCTGGAGCAGTAAGAGGTCTCTGGAGACACGTGTGTACATAAAACTTTCTGTAGCTTCCATAAGGACATGAACATCTACCAGCAAGTGGGAATAAGAGAGAAAAAAAAATCACATTGGAAATAGAATTCTGTAAGAATGCTGACAATACTGACTCCATTTTTGGCCCTCCACCTCATTTTTGCCCACGCAATGACCTCCTTCCCTCTTTATGTTCTAGGCCCCAGGGAGGCAATGTGTGCCCTGACCGAATGTGGGAAGGCTTGTTCTGATCTTCCCTAAAACGGCACACAGAGGCTCCAATTTAGATAACTGGTAGAGATGACTGCCATACAGAAGAGTCCATTTTAGATATGTACCCTGTGACTTTAACACCATGTCCCTTTGCTCCATGAAAGCCAGGGTTGAAGGCCTGGACTGGATGAAGAACAGCTGCAGAGAACAGGGGCAGAGAATGGCTGAGTACCCCCTGAATCTTCCCTCTGTCTGATCCCCACCATAAATTATCCTGAATAAAACACCTTATACATGGTATGGAGGGGCATGCTTCACTTTTCAGTCTCAAAGTGACTTCTCAATCTGGAGGATATTTTACTAACCCTCCACCACCTTCTAACAACTTCCAATTTGAGAAGTTAGGAACAAGTGGCAGATCTTTTGGCCAATGGACCTTGGATTCTGTTTGGCCACATTTTTATACATGAGACATTTTCTTCACTTCCAACCCTGTTCCCTTTCAAGTAAATTAATCTGATCATGTCACTACTATGCTAAGATGTTGATGTCTTCCTATTGTTTAAGGGGAAATATCATAACTCCTTTGTTTGGGAACTCTTCTGTACCATATTCATTCTTATACCATCTGTACCTTAATTAGTACCTAATTTGTTATTAATTAGGTATAAAAAATCTTCATGACTTCATGTTTTAGCACCAATGTTGTTTTATTCTTTATCTTCTGGAAAAAACATGTAAAGACCAAGCTCATTACTCTTTCTTTGGAGCCGGATTCCTTCTATACAAAATAAAATAATCACTCTAACAGTACTTCCATAGTACTTATAAAGTGGTCATAAAGTTATACATCATAATGTGTTCCCCTCAATAGGATGACCTAAGAGCAGGAACTTTAAGATTTTTTTTTTTTTTTTTTTTTTTTTTTTTATTCATTTGACACAGAGAGAGAGACCACAAGTAGGCAGAGAGGCAGGCAGAGAGAGAGGAGAGAGGAGGAAGCAGGCTCCCCGCCGAGCAGAGAGCCCGATGCGGGCCTCGATCCCAGGACCCTGGGATCATGACCTGAGCCGAAGGCAGCGGCTTTAACCCACTGAGCCACCCAGGCGCCCAAGAGCAGGAACTTTAAAAATCTAAAGTATCACCACACTCTAGCATATATTCTGCTGCATAGTACGCATATAAACATTTCATACGTAATTTTTTTCTCTTTGTCTTTCTGCTCTGTTTTCTTTCCTTTTTAAATTTGAGTATAGTTAACATACAATATTACATTAGTTTTACAATATCTTTACCCATATTATTTAAATTTAAATTCAAACTGTTAAAGTATGCAAATTGTATACTTTAAATGTCACCTTATTTTCAAGTTTTGCTTACACATTTTGAAAGCAAATACATTACTATTTATTAATATCAATAACTTAACAAGTCTTTATTCACAACTATACTTAATTAGGGTAAGCAGCCTACTATTTGATCTTCCCACATTAAGTTTACCCTTCTCCAGTTCAGTCTCTATTTTAGTTAGAGAGCTAGTTCCAAAACCAGAAGTTTGATTATGTTTCTTCCTTGCATTACAATACCTTTCATGTCCCAGATAGGGACATGTGGGACTTCCATGCAAAGTCCTTTCTGTGGTTTACCAGATCCTTCCTTCCTGGCGCCTCCTCATCTCCCCTGTCTTATCTCCCTCCATTCTCAATTCTATCAACCCCAAAGCTTCAGAATGTCATTCTATGCTCCAGGCATGTCAAACTTGTTTTCATTTCCCTTCAGTTAGGCACCTTTGTGAATGTTGCTTACTCTTTGCCTAGGTTTATACGTCTTTTCCCTTCAATACCTTGGTGTTCTTTATGGTTGTACTCAACTTAAATGTTAACTAGCCCAATGCCTTTTCTGACCAGCTCTACACTCTCCGCTCCAACAATACTAGGTAGCTGTCCTTCCTCTGTCTCCCACTGTACCCTGTTCCTGCCACTATCAGACCACTTACCAGGGCTTATTTTTACTTGTTGTTTATGTATCTGTATACCTCGGTAAACTTCAGAATCCTTGAGTTCTTGAACCATCTTATTCATCGCAGTATCTTTAGGGCCTGGCACAGCCCCTAGCACATACTAAATATTAAGCAAAATCTGTTAAATGGATGAATGAAAATTACTATTTAGACCTTGAACTCAGCCAAAATCTCAAGAGCAATGTTAAAAAGATCTGAGGGAAAATAAATCTCAAGATCATTTCAAGGACTCTAAGTGAGGAAAACTCTCAAGCGAAAGATTATTCTGAGTCTTTGGCTGGGAGAAAGGGTTTTTACCCATAGAAAAAGAGATACTCATAGTGAAGTAGATCTTGAGAAACTAAATCTGGTTTAATAAGTCCTAGTTATTTTAGAATGAAAACTTGCTGTTCCCTGGAGAAGCTGAGCAAGTAGGTATTAGTTTTCTTTATAACAAACCAAAGAGAGAAGACAGATCTACGAGGTAGAAACAAAGATTACATATCCAGATGGGGTAGGTAACCTTGAATAAATAAATTCTCCTTTTTTATCCTATTTCAAACACAAAATAGAGAAAATGGTTGAATTTTTCTTCAGGGTCCCTGATGACTGATTTCTGTTTAATGAGTCTAGAAGATAACCCTCACCTCTATTACCTACTATTGTAAAATCTCCCCAAGGGTATGTCATTTTCTGTACATCCTCCATACTACCAAAACTTTCATTTCCGAAATGAAAAAATAATCACATCACAAATCATTTATACATTCCAACCACTGTCTTACACATCCTTGATGCTCCAGCTTGGGCATGGACTCCTGTCAATCAATGAAATAATTAACCTCCTCCTCTTTGGATTTGTCCATGAGCTATCAGCTCAAAATTTTGGCCAGAATGATTAGAAACTCAAAATCTTGGCCAGAATGATTAGAAAAGAGATATTTTCTTGTCACTGCTGTTACCAGGCTGGTAGCATATCAGCCTCAAGTGCATATGTAAAAGAAGATAGTACAAAGGAGAGCAAGGCAAACAGGTCGAATGAGGATAAGACGTGTTCCTGATTTCACCATTTGAGCCCTCAGGTCCAGTCAAAGGTTTATGCTAGCTTGAAATTTTCAGTTATTATGAGTTGGTTTACTATCACTTAAAACTCCTATTATTTTATATTTAGGTTTTAATGTAGATCTCAACATGTATGTTTACCAATGAGAAAAATATAACCTTTTTTAAGGTTGCTAAAATAACATATGAAAAATTGAATAGCATATTGTGTTGATTGACGTGCACTGGTTTTCAATACGTGCTACCTTCTTTCTTTTCTTATCTGAGTATATATAATCTTGCTATTTCTACTATCTTTCCCATGGAAGGTCAAAGTTCAGTCTACATTATGAAATAAATAAATTCACGAGGCAAATGCTTTGTTAAAGTATAGACTGAAAAGCTTACTTGTGTGAACAAGGAAAAGTTTCAAGACATGCTTGGGCTTGACATTCTTTGAATCCTGAAAGTCTATATTGCTGACTGTTCTTTTACAGTTACTATCACAGTTAATCCCCACAATAATCCTATTAGGGAGGCTTTTATTATGCCTAATTTTAGTTGACTGAGCTATACTAGTTTCCTTGTTTTTCTCGCTTCTAGAGGCTGCCTGCATTCCTTGGGCTCACTGAGCTCTGTTTCTGTCACTTTGCCTCAGTCTGGTCTCTGACTTTGAGCTTCCTGCTTCCCTCTAATCAGGACTCTGGATTACATTGGGCCCATCTGAATAATGCAGTATAACCTCCCCCTCTCAAGACCCTTCACTTAATCACATCTGCTAATTCCTTTCTAACATTTCAGGAAACATATTCACAGATTTTAGGGATTAGAATATGGACATATTATGAGGGAGGGATGGGCATTATCTAGCCTACAACATAACCAATCTCTATAGAAATTAAAAGACATGTCTAAAGACACACAGATGGTTACTGTGAAGGTTGGGTTTCAACTCCAGCCAGGGCAGCCTAATTCTAAAGTGCGTACTCTCATCTATCATGTCTATGATATGTAGGCAGTACTTCATGGCACACTCTACAATATGATAAAAATAGAGAAAACACAGTATAGATTTACTCACTGTCAGTCTCAAAAATAGTTTGCTTGGTCCTGCCTGAAGCTTTTTTCTTAGCCATAAGCTGCAGAAAAGTGAATCTGTTACTTGGAAAAGTGCATCTGTGTGCTTTCTCCAGGCAGTCCTGAGACTTTCATGTCTTTATGATTTACACTGTATACAAATCTTGGCACCCAGTTAGTTTCCTGTTGGTAAAATGACTTCACTATATACATCATTCTTATCTTAAATGTTTGTGAAAGTCAGTCAGTCAACAAGCACTTATCGAGTGCCTAAAAAAGCATTTCACATAAATCAATATGCTATAAGTCAATAAGATAATCACTCAAATGTCACCAATAAAAGTGATGTTCCTCAAATGAAAGTTTTCAAATGTATAGATTGTGAAAACACACAAAAAATATGACTGCATGCCTAAATTACCCTTAATGAACTGAAGCTTTAGAAGGTGTCTAAGTGTCTGTATGTCTACCTACCTACCTACCCACACACAATACATGCATATTTAAGTAAAATATTTTCAGTGAACAAACCTATTCATTTTTTTTTAGATGTAACATCCAACACATGGATATATGTGCAGTAAAGAATCAGAAAATATTTGCTGAACTAGGAGGTGCTATGAATTGTACTCTAAAGGACAAAAATGAACTCCACCTTGAGGTCTCTTAGAGATGAGAATAGCAAGTTACATGCAGCTCCCTGGATATATTATACTCTAATAAAGGAAACTGTCACATGGAGCTCCATCTGACTGGAATGATAATCTCTTTACCTAGTTAACTCACACAAACACCTCAAAGTGTCACCTTCTCCAAGGCACCTCTCATTCCCATACAATCAATGAGATTTACATGATTTCACAGCACTCCGTACTTGCCTCTATGGTAACACAGATTATCATTCAAATTAGCTGGCTATGGATCTGTGTTACCTATTGAAACATGACATACATGAAGACAAGGCTGCATCTTACCTACTGGTCTGCAGTGCCTAGCATGGAGTCTGCGTGAAAAGAAAGAAAATGCTATGGGAGCTGGAAGATGAGCTGGAAGACGAAAGGTCTAATGGTCTGTAGAGACATTTGAGTTTTCTGCAGTGCTGGAAATCTCAATGCAAGTAATACTCAGAACCACATTCCTGCTTCCTCCCAGTTGATGAGACCCTTTCACTTTTAATGAGATTACTTTAGAATGTAGGAGTCAATGTTTCTTTCAAATGGAAGCATATAAATTTTATGTATAATTCTTTATGATAGTAATGAAAACAACAATTATGTAGGAATCATGGCCCAATAAGAAATTAAGCTTCTCAAATCAGCCACTATCACTGGCAGATGCATGCCAGCCCACACCCCTTAGGGATTAGGAGGCCTAGGGAATGCACACTGAAATAGGCTGCGTCTGTTCCAGTTCTGGGTGGCCAAACTCATATCTAAAAATATTCTCTATCCTTGAAATGGATGAAATAAGTTGATAACGTAATCTACCACATTGTGTTGTGGGGTGTGTGCATCTGTATTTGGTTTCTATCTGCCAAACTTGAAATGACACAAAACGTCAGAGATAGCTTTAGAGTTTTGTCCTGTGCAGGAGTGGGAGTAACAGCCTTCAAGGTAGAGGGGAAATATACAAATTTACAGTATCTTCAGGAAAAAAGAGAAAAAAATGGCTACTGCATATAATGAAATGGGACTGGTAGATGTTGAATATTGGAAGCTAAGTTTGGAAAGGGGGATTGGAATTTGACCTTGATTGGCATTGAAAACCAAGTTAAAGAGTAAATGCTAACAAGAAAAAGTCATAAGAGGATTTTTAGAAATAGGATATTTAGTAATTAACTACTGTTTAAAAGTCATTTAAGGCTAATGCTGTTTTGTTGATTTGTCAAGTCTCTTTAGCTACTTCCCACTTTTCATCTTCCCAGAACACTGTCCTTGCTGGTTTCTGATGCTGAAATAAACATGATAAATTTCATACTAATGTGAAATCATCCAGGGCCAGGCTAAAGAACTACCTCATTTGTGAGGTAAGTCCAAATTCTCACTCATTAGGTACCCCTCTAATATTATTTCTATTTGAAGTTTCTGGAATACAGCATACTTTTTATTATAATTAGTTTTGTTTATACCTGTCTCTCTTAGTAGAATAAGAACCCCTTAAGCATAGAAGACATGTCTGATTTCCAAAAACAATGAGAACAATAATAATAATTGTGAATAACTACATAATATTTACCGTATGAGGGGGACATCTCTAAGCATATTATAAGCTTATTCACTACTTTGAAATGATGAAAATGTGACATAGAGAGGCACAAGATCATATACATTGGATGAGCCAGATTACCATCCAAAAATTCTGGATCCAGAGTTCCTGCTCTTAAACATATGTGATACTATTCTTTACCAAAACCAGGGATGGTGTTTTATATATGCTATAATCAAATAAATACAATAATAATAAGCCTCTCTATTTACCCAGAGTCTTACCCTCAAAAAATATAGCTGATTTATTAAAACAAATATTTCTTAAATATGTTTTATTTCAAATATGTTCTGTTTTCTCAGGATTCAAATGCAAACCAGAGTCTCTACTCTTGTAGGCCTTACAGCCACAAGAGATGATATATACACAAAGTGTCATTTACAAATGAACATACTCACTAAAAATGGTACCAACAGCCAAATTTTGTCTTTAGTCATAATTTCTAATGACAAATGTAAACCTGGATTAGTGCTGATTATTTTAGTGAATTCATATATCCTTTTGGACATTTTATTGCTACATGCCATTATCAAGAAAACAAATTTTAGTAAGAGCTGTGTGGTTGAGAAATTTTAACAAATTACTCTAGAGAAATTGTTTCCTTGTTCATCGGGATTTATATATCAGAAAGAATATCCAAACCAGACAGAAATTCTTCAATTGCAAGAGGGAGTAATTTTAGACCCAGAAGCAAGCCTTTGATACAATAATTCTTGAAATTTGAATTCATCATGATTTAACTGCTTGGGAAATAGCTGCTTACCTATAAAAATTAAATGTACTCTCTCATCCATGTGAAGTATTCAAGCATATGTTAGTCAGTTTTTCATATTTGCAGTACCACAAGTAAGCCATTATTTTTTTCTTGTTCTAACATATAGTCTTATCTACTCCTTATAAATCCCTTTATTTGGTGTTAAATGAAATATAGATATTCTTGTACTGAAAACAGTTGTCTTTTTAAAAGGTGAGAGGTGAAAGAATCAAAACCCAAGGCTACTTCTTTGGGCCCATTAAATGGCTGTTCAATTTCACCAACATGGCTAGTTAATGTCTAGTTTTTTTCCAGGCTAAATTTCAAAAGGTCTTTACAGACTTTTTCTGCAATCTCCTACATCATGGTTCTCTCTAATATGACTCCCAGATACTGCTTAATTAATTAAGGTAACAAACACATGTATCAAATATTTTCAAGAAAAATGTCTCAACAAGTTCCACATAGCTCATTTTAAAAATCAAATTAATTTTAAAATACATGAAATAACCAAACATATCATCAAATGCCCTTTCTACTTTATACATAGCATACTTACATAAAATACACTTGTTTATACACAATGACTTGGTCTTTTATTTTGCAACTTCTGTATTTTCTATTCATTGATTTAAATTCTTTTCCACTATTATTTATTCTAACTTGTCTAAGTCTTCATGGCCCATTTTGAAAATCTCATAACTTTTTTTAAATTTTAGCATATTCACAACTGATACTTAGAATGTAGGTTGTAATTCTTCAACATTATCTTATTTGCTTATGGTGATAATAGATAGCACTGTCTCATTTGCAAAATGAGTACTTAAAAGAGAAATGCTATGTTCAACTTTATTATAAAATATTAATAGGCTGGTAAGGTGGTATAGAATAAGCCTACTTCAACTCCTGTAATAATATTTCCTCTTATATTCTCAAAGGAGATGATGTTTAAAAATGTATTGTTAAGTCGTCTGTGTAAAAGAAAAATACCACATAGACAGTAATATAAATCCCAATTTCTAAATCATAATTAAAAATTACATGTATTTTCAATGACTCTCCCAAGATATCTTGCATTATTCAATGAAGTAATAAGAAAGATGAAAACACCAACAATTCCCCTTGAATAACCCATCTGATTTATTATACATTTAAGTCAAGAATAAATTCTTCCTTCTGTATTGCTTCTCAGCTAAGTTACATAGATTCATAAAGAGCATAGATCCACAGAACATCTAAATTATTTATTAGGAAAGAAACAAGATTTCCCTCAGTTTATGTTAAAACCTGTGACTTCCAAGTGATGGTTTTTTCAACTTCAATGCTATATGAATAGCAACAGGAAATACAATCTGTCATTAAAATTATTAAATCAACCCTTAAAAAATACTTAATTTGAAATTAGCTCCCAGATAAAAATTAATAAGTTCTAGTAAACTTTATTATTAAATATGCATGCTACAATATTAGGAAACCTAACATTTTCTGACAGGATTCTATTACTCTGAAACATCAAAGAAACTAAATACTTAATACCATTCAAATTATGGAACAAGGATGAATCATTCAGTTCAGTATTTATAAGCATTACATGAGAAGAAAATTTCAGAGACGTTCCATATTTTTCATGGGGTGCTAAGAAATTTTTAAAAAATATAAAATCTAAGTAAATTACATTGTTTATAGACGTTAACAAGCCATTGTTCCTGTCAAGTTAGTTCTACTATTTCTCCTTTGTCTACGGTCCCTCATTTTCCTCTAAAATATGATTCATGACAACACACTGAGTGTTTTCTAAATCACTTAATTCAATTTTCTTTGCCACTTTGCAGATTGAATTGTTTCTCCTCTCATATTATTTAGTGAGGGATAAATAAAAAATATCTCTCTGCAGATAGAGAATAGACTATTAAAATCCCCATAAGTCATAGGTTTGATTTCTAGCTTTGAGGACTAAGGGTGCCAGAATATCTACTTTTAAAAAATGCATCACATTAAGAAATGTGAGGTCACTTACCAGTCAGTTTACTCTTATCACTTATCTCCAAACAAAATTGGCACTGAAAGAATTAAAAAAAATAATTAAAAATGAGTAAAAACATAAAAACTGACTATATTATAGTAAAGCTAAATATCATATTGTTAAAGCTACATTAACACAGCTTCTAAATAAATACATGGTACTAAGACAAAATGCATTTAAAAGACATAATGGTCATAGAATCTCCATAGATAGGCAAATTTATTCAAACTAATCTTCATTTATAACAAGGATGAAATTCAGTAAATTTTTTAAAGTCCCCCTAGAATGCTTTAAGGATGAAAATCACTCCAGTTAGAGTCTATGCTGACTTAATGCCTAAACAGATATGATAAAAATAGAGATGGTCAAAAAATAATAAAATACCTAGGAATAAACTTAACCAAGGAGGTGAAAGACCTGTACTCTACAAATTATAAAATGCCAATGAAAGAAATTGAAGATTACACAAATGGAAAGTCATTTCATGTTCATGTGTTGGAAGAACAAGTTTTGTTAAAATGTCCATACTACCCAAAGCAATCTACAGATTCACTGCGACCTGTACCAAAATACCAGTAGTATTTTTCACAACAAACAATCCCAAAATTAGTATGGAACTACAGAAGACCCCAAATAGCCAAAGCAATCTTGAAAAAGAATGAAACTGGAGGTATCACAATCCCAGATCTCGAGATACAGTGTAAACCTGCAGTAATCAAAACAGTATGGTATTGGCACAAAAACAGATAGAGAGGTCAATGGAACAGAATAGAAAACCCACAAATGAATCCACACCTATATGGTCAAGTAATCTTCAACAAATAAACAACCAATACTACTAAAAGACAGCCAACTGAATGGTAGAAGATATTTACAAATGACATATCCAATGAAGGGTTAGTATCCAAAATTTATCAAGAACTTATACAACTCGACACCCAAAAAACAAATAGTCCAGACAGAAGACATAAACGTATTTCTTCAAAGAAGACATCCAGATCATCAACAGACACATGAAAAATGGTCAACATCACTCATCATCAGGGAAATGCAAATCAAAACTACAATGAGGTACCACCTCACACCTTTCAGAATGGCTAAAATAAAAAATGCAAGAAGCAAAAGTGTTTGGTAAGATTGTGGAGAAAAAAGTATCCTTATCCACTGTTGGTGGGGATGCAAACTGGTACAGCCCCTGTGGAAGACAGTATAGAGGTTCCTCAAAAAATTAAAAATAGAATTACCTTATGATCCAATAATTCCACTAGTGGATGTACATAAAAAATATAAAAACACTAATTTAAAAAGGCATATGCGCTGCTATGTTTATAGCAACATTATTTCCAATAGCCAAAGTTTGGAAGCAGCCCAAGTGTTCATTGCTAGGTGAATGGATGAAGAAGATGTGGTGTGTGTGTGTGTGTGTGTGTGTGTGTGTGTGTGTGTGTGTGTGTGTGTGTATACACACACACATACAAACATAAACACACAATGAGTTATTACTAAGCCATAAAAGAGAATAAAATCTTGCCATTTGCCTCAACACAGGTGGATGTAAAGAGTATAATGCTAAATGAAATAAATCAGACAGAGAAAGACAAATACCATATGATTTCACTCAAACAAATGAACAATGGGAAAAAAAAAGAGACAAACCAAGAAACAGACTCTTAATTATAGGGAACTGATGATTATCAGAGGGGAAGTTCGTGGAGTGATGGGTGAAATAGATGAAGGGAATTAATAGTACACTTATCATGAGGAGCACTGAGTAATGTATAGAATTGTTGAATGACTCTGTTGTACACCTGAAGCTAATATAACACTTTATGTTTACTTACTACACTGGAATTAAAAAAAATAGAGATTGTCATATTTGTTATAGCTTTAAAAACTATATATATATATACACACATATATATATGTACACATATATATATAGTTTATATAAACTATATATATATATAACATGGAGATTATATACCTATATCTATCTATCTGTCTATCTAGCTATCTACCTATATATAACATGGAGGTTGGCAAACTTTTCATCTAAACAGACAGTAAATATTTTAGGCTTCACAGGCTTGCTGTATCTTTCTCAAAAACTCAACTCTATGTATGTGAAGGAATAGGAGGTATGCATGTGCAATTCAACTTTATTGACAAAATCAGTCAGCTGGCAAGTATTTGGCCCCAGGCCACAGTTTGCTGACTCCTGAAAAAATACACTGAGTATTCCAACTCAGAAAGATCAATCCTAACACAGGAAAGACAAATAAAATATAGAGAATTAGTGGGACTGAATAACGAGAGCCCTTAGCTTCAGAATAAACTATGTGATTTAAAATATCCTATAAAAAATCTGCAGAGGTCTCAGCCCCAAACGATGAAATAAGAGATGAAGAATAATTGTTTCTAATATTTATAGTAAATATTAAAAATGCATTATAAATGTAAGGTAGATAACCATATCTAAAATGTCTAAAATAGACATTTTAGTCTAAAATAAACTAAAAATATGATAGTAAATAGGAAATCTCATATTTTTAAAAGAACAAAGACAAGTATTTGTTGATTTTTATGTGTGCTTTTTAAAAAATATGTTAAGTAATAGGAGATTCCTGGGACCTCACTTTTGCTTATAAATTAAGGAATTCAAATACTAAATGAGAAAGAATAACAGATTGGAATTAGCCAGACAGAATCGTAAGGCCAACTTTACTGTCCTTAGAGATGAGTTGAAAAAATGAAAGTATTGTACTAGATAAAGGTCTGATATCAGTTTGAAGGGAGTTGTGAGGGACTTCCTACAATAGTTTCATTATTTGATCGTTAGTTAACCAATATGCAATACCGCTAAAAACAAGAGAAGAGACTGAATGTAAACATAATCAGGTATTTGGTTTCCTGGGGGGCTCAGTCAGTCTTGATTTCAGCTCACGTCATGATCTCATGGTTGTGGGATCAAGCCCCACTTTTGGCTCCATCCTGGGCATGAAGCCTGCTTAAGATTCTCTCTCTTCCTGCCCCTCCCCCCTCATTCCCTCTCTAAAATAAATAAATAAATAAATAAATAAATAAATAAATAAATAAAATGCTAAGAAAACCACAATCACGTATTTTTATTTATTTTCTTTTTAAAGATTTTATTTATTTATTTAACAGAGAGAGATACAGTGAGAGAGGGAACACAAGCAGGGGGAGTGGGAGAGAGAGCAGCGGGCTTCCCGCTGAGCAGAGAACCCAATGCAGGTCTACATCCTAGGACCCTGGGACCATGACCTGAGCTGAAGGCAGATGCTTAACGACTGAGCCACCCAGGCTCCCCCCCACCAATCAGGTATTTAGGAAGATATTAATTTTACTGTTTTTGGCAATATGAAATCAACCTCAAATTGGGAAATGGATTATGCAGAAGAGAAACAATTGTATTTGTGACAGAAGTGGTCAGCCACAAGAATTTTCACTATGATTTCACAGTTAGAATTATCATGTATTCATTTTTGAGTTTCTGAAAGTGGTGGTGGGTGACAGACCTTAAAATTCACTTCAGTATTTAGTGAACACCTACTCCAATCCACACACATATAACCTACTTCTATTCCATGAGGCTCTCTTCTATTTTGAATAGCTGGATCATCATAGTAACTTTACCTTTATCAAAATATGGTTCCACTTGCCAGAGCAGAAAAGCATTAAGGAAATATCTTTGACAAACATAAATAGTGGATTTCTTGCTCTCTTCATTCATATGACTCCCTATTATAGGCCCAATGTGTCTTCCAAAAATCCATGTGGTGGATTGCCAACCCCTGATACCTCAGATTGTGACTATACTTGGAAACACAGCCTTTACAGAGGTAATTAAAATTAAATGAGATCATTAGAGTGGGCCCTGATCCAATATGACTAGTGTCCTTATAAAAAGAATAAATTCAGAGATAGTCACGAACATACACAGGGGACCATCCGAAGACATAGGGAAAAGAAAACAATCTACAAGCCAAGGAGACAGGCTTCAGAGAAAAACAAAACAAAACAAAAACACAATCCTGCCAACATCTTGATCTCTTACTTCTTTCTCCTAGAACTGTGAAAAAGTAAAATTCTGTTTTCAAGGCAACCCGTCTGTGGTACTTTGTTACAGCAAAACCGTTAAACTTCCTCTTTCCCCTACAGTACCAATTGAGGAATGGCAGCATGCAACAGACTAGCTAAAAGTCAACTTACCCACCCCTGTATTTCCTCCAGCTACAGTGACTAGTAGCAATTACAGAAGTATGGCACATGCTTGGACTGAAGAAAGAATAACTGGCTACAGGTGGAGGAGGAAGGAGAATGGCTCATCATAGACAGCAACTCTTCGTTTTACGAAAAGCTATAAAATGATGTAAAAAATGCAGTTGAAATCCATGTGGTCAGAAACTATACATTGTCCCTCTTTTTGTAGATCCCTAGTTGTTGGCTGCTTTCCAAAGGCCAGATGTTGGGATTCCAATTAACCATGAAACTGTCAAAAATAAGGGTTGTTTCCTGAGACCTTGACAGTCCGCTCATCATTTCAGAGAAAATTGAGGCTCTTAAACATTAATTTGATCAAAGTCACAAAGGTAATGATTTGTTGATGTTGTGTTCATTACAAAATCACATTGGTCCTTTTCCAAAGTTTATATACTATGGAAATCTTACCTCAGTGGGGAGTTTATTTGTTGTTTCAACAAATGTTTATTGATTGCCTGCTGTGTTCCAGAGACATTTCTTATTATTTAGGATACAACAGTGAACAACATGGACTAAACCTGCCTCCTTTGAGTTTATATTCTAACACTGGAAATCATAACAGGAAATTTAATTTCATAATATGTGACAAGATTAAAAGTATTAGGCAGAAAAGAGAAAGTATAGCAGGGTAAAGGGTTTGGGGATAGCAGGGTGAAATTTGACATGGACAAGGACATGGCAGTTTGCAATTTTAAATTGGGTGTTCAAGGTAGGCTCATTGACATTTGAGCAAATAATTGAAAGAGATAAGGGAGCTAATTAGAAACCATTTTCTGTAAAGATTGATCCAAAGAGAGAATTCTACTATGGGCCTTAAGCTTTAAGAATGGAGCCTGCCTGGCTTTTTTGAGAAACAGCACGGTGACCAGTGTGACTGCTGCAGTAGAGTGAATGACGGAGAAAGTAGTAGGAGAGGAGTGGAGGCAAATAAAGGAAGGTGATGGAAACAGACTGGGTTAGGAGGGCCTTGCAGGCCACTGATTTTACTCTAAATAACAGGCAGAGCCATCACAGCGTTTTTTGTTATAGGGTTTTTTTTTTAAAGGAAAAAATATTTTTGTTACTTTTTCAAATTTAAATTCAAGTTAGTTAACATATAATGTAGTATTGGTTTTAGGAGTAGATTTAATGATTCATCACTTACATATAAAACCCAGTGCTCATCACAAGTGCCCTCCTTAATGCTCATCACCCATTTAGCACATCACTCCACCTACCTCCCCTCCATTCCTCGGTTTGTTCTCTATAGTTAAGAGTCTCTTATGGTTTGTCTCCCTGTTTTTATTTTATTTTTCTTTCCTTTCTCCTGTGCTCATACATTTGGTTTCTTAAATTCTACATATGAGTGAAAGCATATATTTGTCTTTCTCTGAGTGACTTATTTTGCTTAGCATAACATATTCCAATTCCACACACATTGTTGCAAATAGCAAGATTTCATTCTTTTTGATGACTAATACTCCATTATGCATACATGATGGTCCATTATATACATACATACATACATATGTATATTCATGTGTAGATATATACACATATGCATATATTTATTTATATGTATGTATATATGTGTATACATACATATATGTATATGCAAATATGTGTGTGTGTATAATATATATATATATTACATCTTTTTTATACATTCACCAGTGGATGGACACCTGAGCTATTTTCATAATTTAGCTATTGTTGATAGTGCTGCTATAAATACCCCCTGAATATAAATGCCTCTCTGAATTGGCATTTGTGCATCTTTTGAATAAATACCTAAAAATGCAATTGCTGGGTTGTAGGGTAGCTCTATTTTCAACTTTTTGAGGAAACTAAACACTGTTTTCCAGAGTGGCTGTGACAGTTTGCATTCCCACCAACAATGTAAGAGGGTTACCCTACTTTTTTGAGGGTTTTATCCAGAAAGGATGTATTTTATCAAATGCTTTTTCTGCATCTATTGAGAGGATCATATGATTCTTATCCTTTATTGATGTGATTTATCTCGTTGATTGATTCGTGGATACTGAACTACCCCTACAGCCCAGGGATAAATCCTAGTGAATAATACTTTTAATGTACTGTTGGATTAGATTAGCTTGTATCTTGGTGAGAATTTTTGCATCCAATTTCATCAGGGATATTAGTCCGCAATTCTTCCTTTTAATGGGGTCTTTGTTTAGTTTTAGAATCACAGTAATGCTGTCCTCATAGAATGAGTTTGGAAGTTTTTCTTCCATTTCTTTTTCTTTTTTTGAACATTTTAGAAGAATAAGTATTTTTTTTTTAAAGATTGTGTTTATTTATTTGACACACACAGAGAGAGATCAGATCACAAGGAGGCAGAGAGGCAGGCAGAGAGAGAGGAGGAAGCAGGCCCCCTGCTGAGCAGAGAGCCCGATGCGGGCCTCAATCCCAGGACCCTGAGATCATGACCTGAGCCGAAGGCAGCGGCTTTAACCCACTGAGCCACCCAGGCGCCCTAGAAGAATAAGTATTAATTCTTCCTTTAATGTTTGGTAGAATTCACCTGGGAAGCATTTGGGCCTGGACTATTGTTTGTTGGGATATTTTTGATTATTGGCTCAATTTCTTTGCTGGTTATGGGTCTGTTCGAATTTTCTGCTGCTCTAAGATGAAATGTTCTGAATAGATCTGTTAAGTCCATCTAGTCCAATGTGACATTCAAAGCCATTGTTTCCTTGTTGATCTTCTGCTTAGATGATCTGTCCATTATTGTCTGTAGGGTGTTTATGTCCCCTACCTTTATTATATTATTATCAATAAGTTTCTTTAGGTTTGTTATTGATTTATATATTTGGCTGCTCCCACATTGGGGGCATAAATGTATGTAATTGTTAGAGCTTCTTGTTGGATAGACTCTTTTATTATGATATATTGCCCTTCTTCATTTCTTATTAGTTATTAATTATTTTATACATTTGGCTGCTCCCAAGTTGGGGGCATATTTACAATTGTTAGATTCTCTTTTTGGATAGACCCTTTATTATGATATATTGGCCTTCTTCATTTCTTATTACAGCCTTTGGTTTAAATTCTAGTTTGTCTGATATAAGCGTGGCTACTCCAGCTTTATTTTGATGTTCATTACCATGAAAGTCCCTCCTCCCCTTTCAATCTTGAAGTGTCTTTGGGTCTAAAATGAGTCTCTTTGGGCGCCTGGGTGGCTCAGTGGGTTAAAGCCTCTGCTTTCGGCTCAGGTCATGATCTCAGCGTCCTGGGATCGAGGCCCGCATCGGGCTCTCTGCTCAGCGGGGAGCCTGCTTCCTCCTCTCCTTGTCTCTCTGCCTGCCTCTCTGCCTACTTGTGATCTCTCTCTCTGTGTCAAATAAATAAATAAAATCTTTAAAAAAAAAATAAAAAAATAAAATGAGTCTCTTTTAAGCAACATATTGATAGGTCTTGTTCTTTTATTTCTTTCTTTTTTAAATCCATTCTGATACCATATGTCTTTTTGTTGGAGCATTCAGGCCCTTTACATTCAGAGTAACTATTGATACATACAAACTTAGTGCCACTCTATTACCTGTAAAATCACTGTTCCAGTAGATCGTCTCTGTTCCTTTCTAGTCTTTGTTGCTCTTGTTTTCTCTTTCCCACACAAAGAGTCCCCTTTAATATTTCCTACAGGGCAGGTTTAATGCCCATGAACTTAGTTTTTGCTTTCTTGGAAATCCTTTATTTCTCCTCCTATTCTGAATGACAGTCTGGCTGGATATAGTATTCCTGGCTACATATTTTTCCGATTTAGCACATTGACTATATCACACAACTTGTTTCTGGCCTGCCAAGTTTTTGTGGACAGATCTGTTGCTAACCTTTTGGGACTACCTTTGTAATATTTAAGGACTTTTTGTCCCCAGCTATTTTCAGAATTCTCTCTTTATCCTTGTATGTTCCAAGTTTTGCTATGACATGTCTTGATGTTCACCTGTTTTTGTTCATTTTAAGGGGATTTCTCTGTGCCTCTTGGACTAGAAGGTCTGTTTCCTTCCCCAGATTAGGGGAAGTTCTCACCTATAATTTGTTCAAATAAACCTGCCCCTTTTTTGCCACTCTTCTTCTGGAACTCCTATGACATGGATATCATTGCACTCTGTGGAATTGCTGAGTTCCCTAAGTCTGTATTTGTGGTCTAATAGTTTTCTTTCCCCCTTCTTTTCAGCTTCCTTATTTTCCACAATTTTATCTTCTTTATCACCTGTTTGTTGCTCTGCTTCTTCCATCTTCATTGTGACTATATCCAGTCATTTTTGTATCTCAATGATAGCATTTTTTACTTCAGCCTGACTAGTTTTTAGGTTTTTTATCTGGGCAGCATGAGTTTCTTTGGTGCCTTCAAGGCTTTCAAGCCCAGATAGTATTCTTATGACTTATTCTAAATTCTTATTAAGATATATTTCTTATATCTGTTTTGAGCAATTCCTTGGCTGTGATTTCTTCTTGATCTTTCTTTTTAGGAGAATTCCTCCATCTTGTCATTATGTCTAGGTTTCTGTCTTTTGCATGTTATGAAAGTTCTTAATGTTTCCTGCTCATAAGTGTAATACTATATTAAGAAGGGGTCATACAGGGTCCAGGGTCTGGCATTTCAGGAAGTGTTTCTGGTGTATGCTATGTTGTGTTTTGGCTGCTCTTTCCCACAGGTCAGTCCTCTGCAGAATCCCTCCTTGCTTACAGTATTTGGACCTTCAACTAGGTGTGCTTTGATTTGTTTGTTCAGATAAGCCTAATTAAAAAAAAAATCCTGATCCAAGAAGAAAAGGAAAAGGAACATAAAAAGCAAACAAACAAAAATCTACAAACTTAATTCCAAAGATAAAGAAAAAGAAAAAAGAAAAGGAGAGAGAGAAGTCTGATTTAAAAAACAAGAAAACAAACCTACAAGTGAACAAAAAGCTGTAAGCCTGATTCAGAGAAAAAAGAAAAACAATTAAAAGTTTTTTTTTAAGTTAAAATAAAAATCCTAGCCATATTTCCACCAGAACTGAAGCTGGTGCTGTGGAACACTCTGTGATCAGTAGACTTGGTACATGTGGGGGCCCTGTGCTTGTCTTCTGAGGGAAGGGCCCGCTGCACTGGCGCACAATCACACTTGCCCTAGTAAAATGCCCCTGCCAGGTGCAGGGAGGCAGGATTTGGTGCAAGTGACTCCAGTCTCCACTGGAGGTACTGTCTTTCTCTCTGAAGTCCCACCATGCTGGTGGAGGTGGGGTGGGGCATGGTAGATGATGTCACCCCATCCTCTTGACCTCAGGGAGGGGAACTTGAGGCCACAGCTGTTCAAGAGGACTTCAGAGAAGCAAATCATCTCCCCTCCTATGTCCCAGGCTTTCATCAGGTCCCTGGCCTCAAACCGTCTGTGTCCAGGCCATCAGTCTGCCTGGTACCACAGTTCTCCTGTGTTTTACCTCTGGTGGTAGAAGGGACTCAAAACCCCAAATCTAAAGGACCCATCAAAATGCAGACCTGTCCCCTCCCCTAGAAGAGAGCCTCCCAGTGCTGAGCTGGCAACACTCTGTCCCAGAAAAGCAGTCACATAACTACAGGGGTACCTGGAGTCAATGGTGAAGCACAGTAAAAAGTTGCAACCGGGTTATCTGCCAAAGGTGCCCAGTGGGTTCTTTGTCCTTGTCCTTGGAGAGGCAATGTGCCCTCTTCCAAATTTACTCCAGGAAGGGGAATGTCCAGGAAAACCCAGGGGATCTGTACAACACAGCATCCTGCATGAACCCTTTATGCTGCTCTCTCTCCTGCTCCTCCCTCTCTCCCTGACTTCTACAAAAAGGGCTCCCTCCCCTCCCCAGAACTACTGCTTTTCTCTCCCCCAAATCACGTCCCCAAACCTCACATCCAGCATGTTCTCTCCCTCCAGTGGTGCAGATTGTTTTCTTAATCCTCATACTGACTTCCTAGTTGTTCAAAATGATTTCATATTGATCTAGCTGTATTCAAAGGGGCCCCGGGTCCCCCTACTACTCAGCTATCTTAACTCCTCCCTCCCATTACAGGGTTTTGACCAAAATTAATTCTTATTAAGAGGAATGCTCTGGCTGCTATCGAACAGAGATCTGGGTTTTAGGCAAGGTGTAAGCAGGGAGAGAAGTTAGGAAGTTACTGCAGTAATCCCCAAGAAGGATGATCATGGCTTGGACCATGGTATCAGGAATGGAATGATGAGAAACAACTGAGCATTGATATATTTTAAAGGTATTAGAAACGTGAAGATATCCTGGCATATTCGGTATGGGTTCTGAGAGAAAGAGGAGAAGAAACCTGTTGTGTTAATATGTGAGCTCTTTCCATTAAGGTTTCTCTTTTGTATAATATATGTTCCATGGTGTGATAAAGCATGAACTTTGAAGAAAGGCAAATGTGGAGCAGATTTCTGGCCCTATTATGTATTAGACAACTCTTTCAACAAAATAGTGCTCTGCTTAAGAGCTCAAGTCTGAAGTCTTATGACCCTTTATGTGAAAGCTGGCTCTTTCACTGAGTAACTTTGAGCAATTTACTTTGACCCTCTAATCCTCAGTATCCTCATTATATAACTGGGGTCATAAACATAATTACCAGAGAGAGACACACAAAGAGGTGGGTGAGAGAGAAAGAACGGATTACATCTGTTAAGACTTATTGAACAGTATCAGCTCTGTGCCAAACACAGCAGGTGTGGTAGATTGAATTAATAGCTCCAATGCCTCCTCCTTCCCCATAGCCACACCCTTTTCCATGTAATTTTATAGTTGCCTCTCCTAAAGAAGAAAAGTCTATTTCCTTACTGCTTATCTTTGGGTTGAGTCCTGTGTCTTACTTTGTCCTGTAGAATGAAGCAGAAGTGACAGTGTGACGATTCTAAGCCTCGTCCTTTCAGCTTTGGGCATTTCTGCTTTTCCTTTTGCACCTCTCTCCTGGATTCCCTTGAAAATGAGCATTCTGAGGCAGAGCACATTCTTCAGACCTTTGACCTGCAGCTGGAAGCAGAGCAGCTTCAGCTACCTCACCCTGCAGCAGAGCTGCCCAGGCAGAGCCCAGAGGAACCCTCACCAACTGCAAGACATGTGGATAAGGACCAATATTTGGTCTTCTCGGTTGCTAAGTTTGGGGATGTTTTGTTGCACAGTTATAGCTCAGTGATACAGTAGGCATTGACTCATCCTAGCCTATTTCCTTAATGTTTTGATTAAAACAAAAACCAAACAACCTATTTGTCAATTGAATTGCCTTCCTTTGCTGTATTGCTTTTAATATTTTTAAGCTGAGAGCAAAGTCTACAAAACAAAATACCAAACTCTACATTACACGAGTCTGGAGTCTGAGTCACTTAACTCCTCCCTCTTTAAGTTATAGAATACCTTAGAGAGTTTGGTAAGTGCTAGAACGCTTTGAACGGGCTTGCCAGACAGAGCCAGTGAGTTTGAGCAATACCTCTGACTGTACCAGAGCACTTTCTCTTACTCACTGTAAATACAATAGGGGATTGAGCTACTTTAAGCCAATTCTTTCCAAATGAAATATGCCTAAAAGATAAAACATTCTCTAACGTGTGTTGGGGGTGTATACTGCTCTCCCTGAGACTATATTTTAAATTATTTTAAGTGATATATACAGAGAATGTGTGTGTCTATCCTCATTATTTGTGGATTCTGTGTTTACAAATTTGCATACTAGCTAAAATATATATGTAATCCCAAATCAATATATGTGAGACTTTCCGTCGTTTGTAGACATGTGCAGGGTGGTGAAAATTTTGAGTCACCTGGTAACTGGTGAGCCTGTTCCCAGCTGCAGTTGAACAAGGCACTTTTTGCCTTGTTTCAGCACTCCTATGGAAACAAGTGTGTCCTTTTCATGGTCTATTTAGTGCCATGTTTTCTCATTTTTGTGCTTTTTATTGGTGATTTCACTGTTTAAAATGGCCCCCACGTGTAGTGCTAAAGTGCTATCAAGGCTGTGATATGCCTTATGGAGAAAATATATGTTAGATAAGCTTTGTTCAGGCATGAATTACAGTGATGGTAACTGTGAGTTAGTGTTAATGAATCAACAATATATAATAAGGGGTCTTCACACATAAAACAAGGTTATACCTTGATCAATGGACAAAAATACTGTGACCAGAGGTTCATCAAACTGAACCCTATATTTTTGCTAGGAACAGTGGTCTAGTATTTGCTAGTATAATATTTGTGGTAACTATAGAACAAAACTACAGCAAATACTGGGAACTGACCATGTGTACATGTGTTTTTGTGTGTGTATATATTCATATACTTGTAAATCTCCCAATGCTGACCATATATGTTCCTTAGAATATCCCCCAATAGTTTCAATCCCCATCCAATTCTTTACAGATAGAAGCCACTACTTTCTGTAAGGCGAACTTAGGACCTGTCATGAATAGATGGTGAGAGACAATTTTCCTAACTCTATTAGTCATTTAGGTCTTCATTTTTTTAAACTTCTTGGGTTGGAACACTTAGATGAGTGAGATTATTAGCATGAGAGTCAGTGGGAGACAAAAAGCCGAATGACGATCTGTCCCAAACTTACTTATAAAGGAACATGTTAAAAAGAGTTAAATATCTCATTAAAATAAGGATTATGAAAAGATTTAACAAGAAGTATCAAGGGCAACAGCTTATCCCTGCAATAACCATTTCTTCACTGGATCCCCGTGCCTTTTTGAACTGAAAGCATTTTCTATGTATCTCATTATTGCACGTAAACTCTATTGCAATAGTCTTATTACTTTTGTCTTTGATCTCTCAATCCCTAGCCCAGTGTCTGCCACACAATGAGTGCTCAGTGCATGTCGTGAAAAATTATGGAATATTTTAGTGTCACCACATGACACTGGACCTTCATATATATTTTATATGCATATATGTGTGCATATAATTTGTGATATTTAAAAGGTAATATCAATCTCAGTATAAAGGACCCCAAACCAAATACTTTACCTCACATTCCTAAGGAATTTCTTTTTAAATTTATGTCCATCTAAGACCAGGCAAGTTGTTGGTGGAGGTCACGGAGAGGGCATGACTGGTGATCCAGCCGGACCGAGGAAATCGGAGGCTCCTCGCCCCCTCTCTTGTCCTTGGAATACATGTTCTGCCCACTTTTCCCATGGATGGCGTCGTTATAAGGATGCAGCCTTAGAGAGTAATGTGTTGTTGAAACCATCTGGAAAGTATACATGACTGAACCTAATTAAGGCCTCTATAGAAACCTCTGAAGGTTCTCTAAGATGGGTCAAGAGATCGACTTGTCTTGTGGCCACCCAAAACAAGCCTTCCATATGAGCTCTCTTATTTATTAAACCTGACTCCTATCAGTCTGGAGTGGCCTGCCTCTTTCTCTGGTCTTTTACTTTCTCTTTGATTGGGGGACTGTTTTGCAAACCAACACCAATGTGGTAGAAAGAGCATGATCTTTATTAAATAGGGTTTTACATTCTGGTTCTACCATTTACTCACCATGGAACGTCCAAAAAGCTACAAAACTTTTCTCATCTTTAGCTTCTTTATATATAAAGTGGGTGGTAGGATAAAACTACTCAAGAGAGCTGTGTGGATTGTCCCAGATCTTACTTGTAAAGATGTCTGCATATAGTATCCACTATATACATGCTAGTGTTTTTTTCTCCCTAAGGTCTTACTTATGTGCATACCTTCAAATAGTCCAATGATAAATTTACTTTTCACAGAGATGATCGTTGTTGTTGTTGTTTTAATTTTCAGAAATGTAGGAATCTGGATTGCAGCTGGAGGGCTGTGAATTATCAAAAAAAAGTCTCTGCTATAGGCAATAATTTTAATGTTAATTAACTCCATCTGGAAGGAAAAGCAGGTGTTGAAATTGATCACTTAAGTACAGAAAGCAAAGGCTGTTTACTAAACTCTCCCTAAATTAATTTGGCTGAGCTTGTGGTTAAATTGCTTTCAAGTCACTTTTCTATAAATGCCTTATACCAAATGCTGAAATTGGAAAAAGAAGTAGACCAAGCAGATTTTAATGAAATGTAACAAATTGAACTGAAAGGTCACCTAAAAATAAAAATTATATTTTTTAAAAAATGAAAAAAGGCAATATTTTTGCTTCAATAGTGGGTGGAATCTGAGCAGAAACCTATGGCAGTTTTCATGTGTTGTTCACAAATCACCTGAATCAAATCAAAGTGCATGCACTAGAAAAAAATAGAGTCCTGTGCTCTCTACTAGAACAATTGAGTCAGATGTGCCAGGAAGTTCCAGGAATCTGCATTTAACAAGTCAGGTAATTTTTATTCTCACTAAAACTTAAGAATCATTGTCCTAAGGATGGAGAGATACCAAATCACACAGTAGTGGTACAGAGTCCTAAAAGATGACAGATTAGTATCATGATTGTCTGAGAAGGTAAAACATAACATTGAAGCTTGGAAAAATATCAGTAAACAAATCTACATTTACCATTTCAGAAAATACTGATACTATGATAGTGCTCATTCAATTTCTTTGCCTCCTGTCATCACCTAACTCTTGAACAGAAAGCCCAGATTCCTGAAACGTCTTTCCACAGCTTTGCATAATGTTGATTTGATTGTCCATTCCACTCCAAAGTGCAGTCCCAAACCAGCAGCATCAGTATCACCTATACTTACAGAATCAGAAGTTCTGGGGGCAGAGCCCAGCAATCTGGGTTTTATCAAGGTCTCCAGATGATTCTGATGCACACTCGAGTTTGAACACCATGCACCGTTCTTGGTTCATCATGATTCATCAGACTTCAGTCTGCTGTCATGAACAAGGCATTAGGGATGAGACTACTGTGGGAACTATAACTAGGTCTCGTTTCCACTGCTAGACAGGGTACAAACTTTAGTTGTAAAATGAATAAGTTCTGGGGATTTAATGTATAGCATGGTGCCTGTAGTTAACAATAGCGTGTTGTATACTTGAAAGTTTTTGTAAGAGTCAAGCTTTAATGTTCTCACCATAACAAAAACCAAATGGTAGTAATGTGAAGTAAAGGCTGGGTTAAACTTACTGTGGGAAACATTTCACAATATAACATGTATCAAATCATTACATAGTACATCTTAAACTTACACAATGGTATATGTCGATTATATCTCAAAACTAGAAATAAAAGAGAAAATTGCATGGAAAAAAAGCTTTTGATAGAACCTGCTACTGTCTCCAACCATGAAAGAACCAACACTTACTGAGTATTTACTACATGTTACTCTCTCTTCTGAGTGCTTTGCATTTATTATCTAATTAATCCTTACTACGATCTAAGGATACACATTTGATTGTTATTACTACTTCACACAATGATACTGCAGCACAGAAAGGACAAACACCACCACCAACGTCATATGGCGGCTAGGGGATAGAATCAGAAATTGAACTCAGTCTGTCTCTAGAGTTCACATTCTTCACCACTCTACAAACTGCTTTCAGGAAATATTAGCAATTCTCACACAGCACCTGAAGAATTCTTAGCCCTGATTGAGACAAAGACAATGCCCCAAACTGGGAAAAGAGTAGGATTTTAAAGATCATAAGACACAGTATTTTACACTAGGGTAAATTTGTTCCTAATATCCTATTTTTTTAATAATCTCAAAGCTTGCCTATCTTGAGGTTTCTATTAAAACAGTTTTTATTAGAAAGGCCTTTCAGCTGTGTGCACTTGAAGCAAAACACGGTGTATCAGAGCCTCGGTTTTCCTATGTATAGACTGAAGATAACAGTATTATTTAACCATAGAGAAATAGTATGAAATGAGGGAATAGCTGTGAAAGTACATTTTAAACTTTAAAACATTAATTATATGCTTGTAATGTGGTGTCACAGTATTTTTTATACTGAAGGTTTCAGAATTTATTGTTTGGAGACTGTCTCCTTTCACCGACATTTATTTTATTTACTCCTTTCACTGACCTTTTATTTATTTTATTTATTTATTTTTCACTGACCTTTTAGACCACAATGGGCACTGTCTATATAGACTGGTTGCCCAAAGTACTTTTTTTTTTTAAGATTTTATTTATTTGACAGACAGAGAGAGATCACAAGTAGGCAGAGAGGTAGGCAGAGAGAGAGGAGGAAGCAAGCTCCCTGCTGAGCAGAGAGCCGGATGCGGGGTTCGATCCCAGGACCCTGAGATCATGACCTGAGCTGAAGGCAGAGGCTTTAACCCACTGAGCCACCCAGGTGCCCCCCCCTTTTTTTAGCAACTCATTCATCAAATCTCAACACTCACCCTCTACTTCACAGTAAAACATTTTTCAAAGTTTCCTTACTGTAAGATTAACCAGTGGTATTTTTTAAAATGTCATATTCTCTAGTGTCTCCCCTGGAAATTGTAATTATTTAGGCATGGGACTCAGAATACTATGTACTTTAAGAACTATCCCAAGTCATTTTTATAATGAGTTGGGTGTTGGAAATATTACAGTAAATAGTAAAGTTTTCTAGAGATATAAAAACAAAGATAAAAATCCTCTCAATTGTTACCTAATATTAGCATAAAGATTATTTTTGGACATAGATTATCTTTGGACATTCTTTTTGTCTGTCATTTGGTTTTTAGTTTTGTTTTGTGTGTGTGTGTATGTGTGTGTGTGTGTTTATTCCAATACATTTGCCAGAAGTGGTAGAGAAGTAATTTATTTTTTTCCTGGAAGGAAGGTATGTTTAAATAAGGTATTAATTTGGATAGACAAAGTTTTAAGAGAGTAACAACTTAGATACCAAATCCCAGTGGGTTAACACAATAAATATCTCTGCATCATTCACAGCATATATCTGTTGAGGGTTAGGAGGGACTGGAGGAATATGAGTAGATGAAATGCTCCACATGGTGACTAAGGGAACCAGAATGAGTTTCTAGCACCTTGTAAACTATACCTTCTGGGAATTGCAGCCTTTCAATTATCAAGGTAGGGGAAGGGAGAGACTGAAAACTCAAATTCGGGTATGCTCCTTCCTCAAGCCAGAAGTGACACCAAGTCAGTCCTCAGTTCATTGGCCAAAATAGTCAAATAAGATCATCAAAACGGAAGGAGCTTAGCAATGAAGAGTGACAAATGGAGTATTTTGCAAGCTTTACTATCTCTGCCTCAGCCTACTTTCGGTTCAATGAATAAATAAATAATCACCAATCTGTAAGCAATTTAAGGCTACCTTGCAATCTGGGAAAAGGAGAAAGCTCTAATCAAATCGGTCTCTCACTCCAAGAATTTAAATTTTACTTATGGCTGTAGTAGTGTAAATCATTAAGTTACAAGAAGTGTGCATTAAAGATCTTGATGGTATGATACAAGCTCTAATTTTTTAAAAAATAAACACCTTTAGTAAGAGCTTCATGAAAGAAATTGGATAAATTAAGACCACAAGATTTAGAAAAACAAGATTTAGAAATCACCATGAGAAAAACACATCATCCTTGTCTAATAATAACACAGGGGCTAAATCATGAAATTCAGTGTATAATTCAGGAAAATACAATATGACTCGTCATCACAGGAAAAGAAGAAAAATCAGTATTTTTAAGAACTTTCCATATGCAAGGATTCAGCTAATGCTTTAACTATGTTATCTCTATTTTATCATCAACTAAAACCCTCAGAAGTAAACATTATTCCCATTTTAAAGATGAGATAAAAAATGTCAAGCAACTGGATAAACATTACACAATTAGTAAATAGCAAAACTAACATTTGAACCCATGACTGTGAGTCCCATGTTGTGTATGAGAATGTGTGTATTTTTCCCATTATATTAAGTGATGCTGTGCTAACCTAGGACCTCCTTCACTAAAATCTTGCCTTTATAAAAGAGAAAGAATTGTAAAACACTGTATCAGTAATTTTAAATGAAGTCATAACCCATTTACAGCCATATTCAGTGATCCTATGATAACTTCATGTATAACATTTCTGTGCTACAGGACCAGAGACATATAAAACAAATAGGCATGATCACTGAGGCATATTCCTTTGAACAGTCCTTCTCTGCCTTTTTCTCCTAAACTGCACAAGAATTGGCAGCTCATTAGCAGCTCATTAGCAACATCGATAAACCATGTGACAAAAACAAATGCTGTGCTAACAGAAGGGAGAGCTTTCCTATGAATATGAAATAGAATATAGGATAAAATCAAATTGCTGAAACTAGCTTCCTATAGATCTCTAAACTATTCTTGTTGTATTTCATGATTTCTTAGTCATTCATGCATTCAGATATATATTAATCACCATGTTTAAGACAATGTGGTAGTTTGGGGAATGAAAAATATGTGCCAAATGCAACTCTTGCCTTCAAGAAGTTCATAATACAAAGGATGATTAAGAGTCTATAAATTCCCTTTTTATAAACAATCTTGATGAAGCTGAAATATGATCTTCTTAGGTAAAAGTTGGCATTACATCGATGTACCCACACATGCACATCTGACTATGTATTTGCTGGTTAGACTTTTTAAAGGAGGCATGAATTCCATGGCTAAGGGACTGAGAAAAATTCTGGTGTGTATAAAAACTGGATCACACAGATTAGTTTGAAGCGTTTTGAATAACTAGACTTAATTTTCATGCAAATCTGACCTGGTACTTTTTTAATTAAAAGCATTCAGTTATCAATTTTAACAGAAATTGTTATCTGTTGTATCTCTTTAAAATGGTATACAAGGTCTTGACTCGTCCTTCCACTTTTTGCCTATTCTGTCCTATTCATGGATCTCAGAATACGCCACACTGTATCACACCCTTTACATTGTATGACCTTCAACCATCCTATCAACTCACTGTATTTTTATAATTCCTTCTCATGTCTATGATGCAGGTAGCATCACCAAATACAGAAGGTCTCCTAAATTCAAGTCAGACACACTTCTTACACACCTATATTGAACTCACCACACCATGTAATAGATATCTTACTTGTCTGCTATTTATCCCTTTAGCCCTTGGGCTTTTTTGAGAGCAGAGGTTGTATCTTCTCATCTCTGTATCTTAGGTGGCTAATACTGGGCAAGGGCTTAGTATGAACTTAATATCTGAGCTACTAAGTGAATTAGTAAGTGTGTGGTATTCCAATTCACATCTATAATGAGAATATATGAATGCTGGGCACATGAAACTCTGCTTTAAGCTATAGACATGGTTAAAAGAAAAAGACATGTACTAACATTGTTTCCTCTTAAAAGAACAAATCCAAATCCAGCTATTTTAATAAAATAGTTAAGTAGATCATCTTGTAGAACAAAACTTTAAAGAAATAAATGTAGATTTTAGTGGTCCCTTCAGTATAATTTGTACTTGTCATGATCATAGCTTACTAACATGATTACATCTAGGAGACCCTATTAGAATTATAGAATACTTATAATTCTCTGCTTCAACAGATAGTAGCTATTAACATTATGTGAGTTTTCTTTTTAAGGATTTTATTTATTTATTTATTTATTTATTTATTTATTTATTTATTTATCTGAGAGAGATAGTATGCAAACACACAAGTGGGGGGAGGAGAGGAACACAGGGAGAAGGAAAAGCAGACTCCCCACTGAGCAAGGAGCTGACTTGCGGCTCAATCACAAGATCCTGAGATGATTATCTGACCCAAAGACAGACACTTAACCAACTGAGCCACCCAGACGCCCCAATATTATATGAGGTTTCTTTACAACCTGCCTTTACAAAAGACTGAACTCTTAAAAGAATATTTTTTTCCCTGAACTTTCTTAAGTGTGAACAGGTAAAAAAAGTAAATCCTAGGTTCAGATCTCTGGAACATGAATGCAACTTAACGACTTAGCTGAATGTACTTGTGAAGTGAATAAGAAATTGAGTAATGAAAAGAAGACATGGCATGAGAAAAGTCAACTTGTGAATAACACATAAGAAAATGTTCCTCTTCCCTCCCACTTCAGAATTATGCCCATTAAATCACCTTCTAATTCACTTTATCCACTAAGATAGGTTCCATGAGAATTAAAATGTTGGGGTAGAAGATTTAAGAGTAATCGTTAGGCCCTGTCTGTTGGGGAACTTCAAGTTTGTCTATCTCTATCATTGGCTTTATCTGGGGAAAAAAAAGATTGAAAAAAAAAGAAACTTTAGAGTATTAAAAATTAAAAGGATGTATATTCTAAAGAAATCAACATAAGTTTTAAGAGAAATAGTCATTTTCAACAGAAGACAAAATTAAATTATTTTTGAAACAGATAAAGGATTAAAAAGAGGTTGTAATAAAAGGACAATGTTTTTCTACTTTTAAAAAATCCTAAAAAAATAGTCAACAGCATCAAACTTATTTTAAAGAGTTCAAGAAATATAAAATTATATTATCAGTATTAAGAAAGCCAATGTGAAGCTACAGAGTCTAGTCATTAATGCAGAGAACAGACGGAGAAATCTCTTGAGAATACAGAGGAAAAATAAAAGCGTGACAAAGATTAAAGTACTGAGAAAGCTAATAGATATAGAAGACAGAAAAATACATCAAATATTGAAAGCTTAGGAATTCAGCATAAATAAATAAAATTGTAAGATATAATTAACAGTGACAAATTTGAAGAAATTCCCCAGGAAGTAAAAATATGAATGTCTTTAAACTTTTCAAGCAAAATTAAATAGAAATGTTCCATAATGAGTTGCGTTTTGAAAAAAAAAAAGGTTGAATTTCAATGATAATTTAAAAATATCTAAGCATTAAAACAGCATCTAAAAATATATGAAATTATTCTGATTCAACTATCCCCTGTGGCAGTAATTCCAAAAAATGATGAACCAAAATTTAAAGGATTTTGAATCTCTCTATATATAATGTTCCAAAGGATAATAAGTATAGAGTAAAGTACAGATATGCTAAGCTATGCCAGATAGTTAAATATGCTCAGAAAATGTGCTATTTTTGGGGGGAAAAAAGATATCTAGCCATCATATTTAAACTAAAAAATCAAGAAGAAAGGAAATTAGTAAAAGGATCTATGAAACAATTATGTGAAATGAGTTTAACATTAGATTAATGACATATTTTATAAATATACATTTGTTCATAAAACATTTGCTATCACAAGGATTTGAAAGAGAAGTTATTTATATAAAAATATATTAACACTGAAAATCAGGTGTTGGTGAAAAACTAAGAATGCACTCCAATTAGGAAATTTCATTACAGTTATCTAATTATTAACATACATCTTTTTGTAGAAAACACAAATAGAAAGAAACATATATATGTACATGTGAGCATGTGGGTGTTTACACATATATATAATCTCCATCCAACTCCCTAGAATTAACCTGGCATAGTTTCTGGTGAGCATCTTTTATGAAATGGGAAAAATTCTCCTCCATTACACTCAGAAGTTCTTTATTATTGTTGTTTTTAATAGTACATTACTCATAAGCATCACATTATGAAGGGTTCTTCTTGTTTCCTTGAGATGCTCTAGCATTGTTCTTTGCTACATTCAAAGTCTTTGTAGGTCACTTCCCTGTATGAATGTACATATCACCATCATGTCTGTTTCCCATGGGTGGTGTGGGTGATGGCTACCTGGCATGCCTAGGGACTAATTCTAGGGCAACCTGATATAGCTGCTGCATGCTTAATGGTCATGAGAAACAGATATGATTTCTTACCTATCTGGCTAAAAGTTGTGTGAATGTTAACAGGAGAGCTAATGTTGAAAGAAGTGGCCTTTTGGCTGAAATGGGTAAATGAAGCCCTGGTTTCATGTGCATATCCTAAGAATCATAATGTTCTCTTCTATAACCCCAGGACAGCTATCAATGTCAATTAATTTTACACAAATACAGTACTTCTAATTTGTTGTTTGCATTCTTATATTTTCAGTAGGCCAAATAATCTCCTCATTAGCACTTTTTTTCCTCCTTCATTCTAGGGCCAGGTAGAAAATTTCTTTTCAAGCCTCCTTTAATCTAGTTTATTACCGCAGTCCTTCATTGACTTTGATGCTGACATTTTTGAAGATTATAGTTCACCATCCTTTTTTCTAATAGAACATTTTTCATTTCACTTGTCCGAGGTTTCTTAATGATTAACTTTCAGATGCTGCTTTCTTGGCCAGGACACAGCCTAGGTAGGTAACGAGTCCTCTTTGGATTTTGAGGCACATGATATCCATTGATCTCTCACTAGAGATTTTAATTTTGATAATCTGGTAAACATTTTGCCCACTTAATGGACATTTGTTCATTGATTGATTATATACAATCAAATGTATATTTCTTTTTTTTAATTTATATTTCAAAGCAAAGCAATGTGATTTATGATCACTCTGTACATGTGTTCACATATGTCTTTACTATTGAATGTTGTGGTGGTTTTTGTCTAAGTCTAGGGTTTGCCATGATTGAGATATTGTATGAAAATTATTAACTTTATTGTACCCTCAGACTATAAAAGAGTTAAAGTACTTCATGTGCTAGTAAGAAGGGAAACACAAAGTATGAAATTCAGACTTAAGCCAAAAATGATTAAAAATAATAATAAATATTGCACATGACAATGAATTAAATATCTCAGAGAGAATAAATCTCAAGAACAAAGAACAAACAAAATATAGGAAAAGACAATGAAAAGTGGCTGATCCACATAACTCCTGCAAGGGTAGGAGCAGCAAAAATGTTGCATACCTGTATGCTTAACATTTACAAGAAACCATGTGTAGGGGACACTGTGGCCTGCACTCTCCTTTGGATCTCTCCTTTAGATCTCTCTCTAGATCTCTCCTTTGGGAACAGGGCTCTCTTTCACTGTCCCACTTGCCAGTGGTAGTAGGTGCCTATGGCTCAGTTATGCTCCTCTCTGAGAATTCCTCTTGGCCAAAGAGAGGTGCCTCAACTAAGGTTATGTTCCTTCTTAGTGTGTGTGTGACTGGGGAGAGGCAACCTGAATCTAGTGACTAGTTGATGAGATGTTAAAAAGTTCCAATCTCCTTGCTTTGACTTTGGTCTTACCAGCTGATGAATTTACTACTGAAAGGCCTAGGTGATGTAGGATATTCAATCCCTGCCTGAATATAGCTGACAAGGTGTTATCTATAATATCTTTGTACACCAGAGTAGTTTTACCTTCTTCATTTGATAGGTTCTGGATAAAGATAAATCTAATTTAAATTTACTTAATAAATGATACCTGATAGAAAAAATAAATACCGATATATGTACTTTATGTATTGGTTTATCACACACACACACACACACACACACACACACACACACACACACACACCTTTCAACTTCCAAATGAGTAGATTTCTTTTTAAAGATTTTTAAAAATTATTTATTTGAGACAGAGAGAGAATGCAGGGGAGAGCAGAGGCCGAGGGAGAAGGAGAAGCAGACTCCTGCAGATATCAAGACCTGAGACAAAATTAAGAGTCAGATCTCTGACTGAGCCACCCAGACACCCCTTAGAGGAGTAGACTAAAAACAAAGCTTTGTCATAAGCATTTTTAGGTATTTCCTCATCTTCAAACCAGACTCACATAGTAACCATATTTACAGAAAGAGAAAACAAGGCTTGAAGAGCTTAAACAACTGGCTCAAAGCCACATGGCAGCAAGTGATAGAATTAGGATTTGAACTAGTACAGGTGACTGACTTCAAAGTTTTAACTAGTTGACCACTTTCATGATGCCACTGATCCCAAATATGACTTAGACATTACTTAAATTACTGGGAAAAGAAGGGAAACAAAACCCCATCATATTTCCACTCATAGTTGATTACTTTCCGCGAAGAATCAAGATGTATGTACAGTAGAGCATGAGAACTTTGTATCCACACACCTGGGTTCAAACACGGACTTTGTCACTAAATAGCTGGGTGATTTTAGCTAAATCACTTGACCTCTCCAAGTCCCAACTTCGTCTGAAAATCAGGACAGCGATAACAACCTCCACGAGTGCTTGCGGAGATAAAATGTGGTGATGAGTTAAAGTGCTTAGCAGAGTGCTTGATGCACAGTAAGCACTCAATAAGTGATAGCTGCCATTACATTAGATAGGACATGTGAAAGAACAATATTGAAAGTTTGTTTGATTCTCTTCTCTATTTGTAGTAATAAAACATTAATCTCAACAAATCACAAGGTATTTCAAGGTCAAACATTTAACGATAACTAATTAATTATATTTTCCTTTTAGTAAATCATTATCAGAAGAAATCATTAGGTGACCTTTTTTGGTTACAGCAATCCAATAAAACTTACATTAGCCAGTGTTTCAGGAACATTAGTCTAATGTGCTTTCAGAGATCACCTTCTCTGAGCAGTATAATAAGTTTGTGTGAAAAGCATAAAGCATGTAATATATAATAAGATTTGGACTTTAATGAACCATCTTGGCAAACTGACTAGTATTATAATTCAAAGGTGAGCTTTCCTTAATTAATGAATTAAAAAAGCCAAGAGTATTCCCTAAATGCTACACTTGATTATACTTCCATTTATTTTTGTTTTTACCATATACCTCTGAATTGTTTAGCAACATGAAATGAATCTTAAGTGACCTTGGCTATGAAAATAATAGGGAAGAATAGGAACAACTTAAAAAGAGATGGTAGAGCTAGCAATTTGTGTAGCTTCCAAAGCATGGAAATATTAGCATGTTTGGCTACTTTTCATATTGAAGTAAGGCAGCCAGACGATTAGCTCTTTTACAGTGTTATAAAAGTTTATGTGGGGACAGGACAAGTATTGGTCAGAAGCAAAAATGTAAGCTCTGCATCTTTTCAAGTAACTTTGACTTTTGTAATCGCTTTTTTCTTAAATTGTCTCCCTATTACCAGGAAACATAACACCTGAGTTTGGCCACTATCTTGTTCTCTGTTTCATTTGGTCATGGCTTTGTTTTCAACAGTCATGCTGAATTGTGCCTAATCAATCTTTTCCTCCCTCCCTCATCAAAACTAAACTGAAAACTGAGATGTGATCTGCTAACCTTTGAACCATTATCACTGACTCTAGTAATCTTTAGCTGCTGATAAAATCTAGGGATACTTTTTCCAAATATTTATTAGGGATTCTACAGTAATAACTCTGGTTAAGATTTAGCAGGAATTTGTGTCTGGATATCTTACTATTCACCTAACCTCAGGTTCCAGGACAAAGAATTATCTTCATAAGGACAAAAGCCAGATGAGAAATAAAGTGCTAGTGACATTAGTAAAGTCTGTTGGTAGGTAAGCTTGTGTTTAGGAAGATAAATGCGACTTTTTCTCCTTTCTTGAATCTGAAGGGCCTGATGAGATGGTCTAAAATCAAGGTCCATTTACCCATGATGATGATGCTAGCAAACATTACTGAGAGAACTCTGTGGGCCAAGAGCTTTTCAAACCACTTTGGGTGTATTAACTCATTTAAATTTCACAACAGTACCATACAGTCTCAGTCAACTGGCAGGATACTGAACCAACCTATTTGCAAGAGGAATAAATTGGCGAGCAATAGTGTGGTCACACAACAAGACAATCATTTTCTTAAATGTGTTTACCTCAGGAGAAGAGGAAGTATAAGAAAGCTACAGTCTCTGGGTGTACAGAATGAGTGAAGATGACTATAGCCAAATCCTTGTAAGGCCTCATAACCAGCTCTAGCAATAAGAGGTGACCCATGAATCTCTCAGCCTCTGATCAGTAAGGATAGCAATACTCTATCTAATCATTACTGCACTGATGGGAACTACCCTGGCAAGACAAAGGAGAGCCCTATTCCAAAGGGCTGTGAGGGTAAAGAAGAAAACAAAAATAGATTTCCTCCACTAAAAGTATATAATTTTTACAATTAGGCAATTTATTGGATACCTCTAAGAGAAACTATATCACATTCTTAAGTTTTTCTTGTCCCTTTGTAAGACTTCTAGCCATTGTTATAGACAGCTAACAAAGATATATAGAGGCAGGAACATGCTTCTGGTGGGTGTCAGAGTATCATTTGGAGGTGAGCAAGTATCATTTTATTACAATTAAGGAACAGGAAGACTCCAGAAAGTTACACAACAATTAACTCAAACCCTGGTTGCCTAAGGCTTATCATGAAAGAACATAGAGATAAAATAATACAACTCTTTTCTTCAAGAAAGAGGTAAGTGAAAACAGAATACTTCCTTTGAAAAGAAACCCTACCTTATGTAAAAGAAAGTGAGGCAGTGGTTTATACATTTATGTAATTCACTAACTAAATTATGTCTAAAATATTTAAAATAGCTGGTGATTTATAGTGTTGGTTATCTAGTTTTGTTAAGCTATGGCAGTTAAAAAGTAAAACGTAGCCAAACTGAAAACGTTTAGCACTGCTTATGAACATGAGTAATCAAAACACTGACACGGTAGCTATGTTATGTATTTCTTGCTGAGAGACACCCTGCCTAAACTGAGTCAGAATGAAACAATAAAATAAAATGCTCCAAAACTGTAATCTTGTGTTCTATGCATTATATATTTATTTATGTGTGTAGACATATCTATATGCATGTATACCAAAAGTTGAGGGGCATGAGGAAAGAATACTCCATGTGAAAGAATACTCTAGAATAAATTCAATACTCTATATTCAATACTCTATACTCAGTACTCTAGAATAGATTCAATTACTTACCAGTGATATTGCCTTCAGCAAACTAATGTTGTGGAGTCCCAGTTTATCTATGCGCAACATGGAACTATAATCATCTGTTCTCTTCACCTTTCAATTATACTTTCAATTTGATACCTCAAGTGAGGTAATGCACAAGAAAGCCTTTTTTAAACTGAAAAATCATATGCATATGTAAGGGCTTATTAGCAATAAAGTAAAATGATAAACACTGAAGTTAAACTTTCTAGATTGTGTTGCAGTGAGGGTGTAGGCATCTGTTTCTTCCCCATACACTAATCCCATTTGTAGTACATAATTGCACAACTTGGAAAGAAAAATGTTACAAAAATCTCAGGAGTTAAACCTTCATGAGTTATTTCCACAATTGACCCAGAAAATAAATTGTTAATGTGTATATTATAAATAATTGCATAAATAATGACAGCACCGAAGAAACAATCAACAATTATCCATGTACCTCTTAGAACAGTGCAAAATGCTTGGCAACTTAAAGAAGTTGAACTTGTTAATTTTCTGGCAAGAAGGTTAAGTAGAAAAGAAGCAATTCAAACATATGTGAGCAGCCGGGCTCACTGGCACTTGAAATCCCTAAACAGCTGGCAGGGAGAGAACGTACTGTTGAGGATGCATTAAGGCTGGGGGTGGGGGAGGCAGGGGGACTGGGGAGAGAAGAAAATAAATGGGCAAGAGAAAGCATTACAGATGTTTTCTTGGAGATTTGTTCAATTTGTCAAAAACTTTTCTGGTTATGATCAAAGTTCTGCGATGCTACAGTTAACATTTTCTGAAGATCTATTCCATGTTAGAAATTATATATGTGATTATCCAATTTACTCTCCACAAACTGAAGATAGTATTATGATTCTCATTTTGCAATCAAACAAACCAAGTTCAGGAGGTTTCAGTGATTTGACCAAGGTAACTGAGAGAATCAGGATTCACATCTGTGTGTGTCTGACTCTGAAGCCCGTGGGGGTTTTTTTTGTTTTTGTTTGTTTGTTTGTTTGTTTGTTTGTTTTTGTAGGTTTTTACCCTCTCTTGGGAGCATGCACGTGCAGAAGAGCCACAGGGGCCCTTACAACAGATAAGGCTTCACACTTCTGTCATACATCTTCTTGGCAATCAGAGACACTTAATATATTTCATACTAGGTTAAATCATATCAAATTGCCAAATTAGACCGCTTCTGACCATCAAAATGACAATGCATGTCGTTCAAGTTAACTTCTATACCAAACAATTCAACTTTTATGCTTCAACCTAAAATGTATCCTCCCCACTTTTACCATTTAACTACTCCTCAGTCTCTTATTCTACTCTCCAACTATCAAAAATCTCTTCAATCCTTTTTCAGACTTGACTCAACTATCACCTCCTCCTTTAAAGACATCCCTCAAACTACGTGATAGGAAAAACAAAAACAAAAACAACTGTCAGTGACCCTAAATAAGAAATGCTTTCTGCCTTCTTTTAAGTTTCTTTATCTGAATCCTCCTTGGAGAATTATTTTCTTTTCAGCTTAAATTATAAATATTTTCAGTGGCACCTATGTAGCTCAGTTGGTTAAGCATCTGTCTTTGGCTAAGGTCATGATACAGGGTCCTGCTGAGCAGGGAGCCTGCTTCTCCCTCTGCCTGCCACTCCCCCTGCTTGTGCTCTCTCTCTCTCTCTGACAAATAAATAAATAAAATCTTAAAAATAAAACCAAAAAAATATTTTTAATCCACATTTGATCATTCCTACAGTACTGTAATCTCCATAAGGGGAAAGACCATAGGTTCATTATATTTCAGTTCCTCAGGATTGGAACTATAGCTATCAATAAATGTATATATAAATGATGTTGCCATGTTTAAACCATGCATACCTGGATCTTATCTCTTTTCCCATTGCTTATCACTTTTCACATTTTTCTTACATGATTCTAGCACCTAAGTGTAGGGAACTTGTATATCTTTGAATCATTCAAACCCATTTTAGGGCCAGTACATAGTTGGTGCTCACAGAATGTACATTCCATACACAGTGTGCCTTCATGCTCCGATCCCAACTCCACCCATTAACTAAGATTAATATAGCTTTAGTTTCTGTTTACAAAGTTTGCTTATACCATGTTGCCATACTCAGCCTCCATGTCTCTTACAGTACTGGCTGATTTACCAGTTTATCCTCCAATAAAGTGTCTTATGCACAGATGGCAATGGTCTTTACTTAATGTTAAAACTTTGAGACATCAATTTGCAGATAATACACTTAAACTTGTCTGTCATTATTAATTGTCTACATATTTTTTGTGAGGACTCAATACCTAATCCATGGCTTATAGATTTTAAGAGCCATAATTTAGTTGCTAGCTCTTTAATATTACAGAGGTGTAAAACTTTAAAAATAGGAAAATACAACGGTACCCACTATATGCCATGTGCTCAATGGATGCTTTGCATCCTAATTCATTTAATTTTTAACATAATCCTTTATATGTCACATTATTAAACCAGGTTAACTATAGGATGAGTCTTAAACAAGGTAAGTATCTTAGTCAAAACCATATAGTGAGCAGTTGGCAGAGCTGGAATTTATACCAATTTTCTCTTACTTCCCAGTCTTTATTTTATTCACTACATCATATTTTCAGAAAGATAAACCAGATCCCAGGAACAAGGCTGACTACAATCACTGTTTGTATTTTTATACCATCATTTACTCTTTCAGTCATGTGCTCATACAACACCATTAGTTGTTAAACAATCATGTGAATTATTAAGAATCCAGTTCCTGGGGTATTTACCCCAAAGATACAGATGTAGTGAAAAGAAGGGACACATGCACCCCAATGTTCATAGCAGCAAATGTCCACAATAGCCAGACTGTGGACGGAGCCAAGATGCCCTTCAATAGATGAGTGGATATAGAAGATGTGGTTCATATATACAATGGACTATTACTCAGTCATCAGAAAGAATGAATACCCAACTTTTGCATCAACATGGATGGGACTGGAGGAGATTATGCTGAGTGAAATAAGTCAAGCAGAGAAACTCAATTACCATATGGTTTCACTTATTTGTGGAACAAGCATGGAGGACATTAGGAGAAGGAAGGGAAAAATGAAGGGGGGGAGGGTGGTTAGAGGGAGAGATGAACCACAACAGACTATGGACTCCAGGAAACAAACCGAAGGTTTTAGAGGGGTGGGGGGCAGGGGGATGGGTTAGCCCAGTGATGGGTATTAAGGAGAGCATGTATTGCATGGAGCACTGGATGTTATACACAAATAAAGAATCTTGGAACAATACATCAAAACTAATGATGTACTGTAGAGTGACTAATATAACATGATAAGAAGAAGAAGAAGAAGAAGAAGAAGAAAAGAAGAAGAAAAGAAGAAGAAGAAGAAGAAGAAGAAGAGGAAGAAAAATCCAGTCATGGTGAAAGCAGAAAGGTAACCGACATTTGCTGAGTTCCCACAAAGTGCCATAACTGCTGCAAGAGTTTCCTTATACATTGCATTCTGTACTCTTCACAATAACACTAGGAGATAAAAACATATAATGACTCTCATGTGACTCTCACATAAGCAAAGGAGACTCAGAAAATAATAACTCACTCAGGCCAATAGCCAATAGGTGAGAGAGGTGCCATGCAGATGTGGGTCTATGTAACTTTAAACCCTTATTCTGCCACATAATGCCAAGCTCTCTCTCTAGAAGTGATAAAAATCCTATTTGGGGACAAATGCATAGTGGGGATTATACTGCAGTAAACCTCAGACCTTCTATTGCCAATTCTGGGACTCTGCACATCATGGGGAAGTTTTTGTGTTTGTTTCATATACTTACTAAAAAAATAAGAGAGCCCCTGACAAACTTATAAGTAGTAGATAAATAAGTTCTGGAAATCTAACATAGATCAGTGATCATTATCAACAATACTGTATTATAACCTTCTAGGTTGCCAACAGATTAGATCTTAATTGTCATCATAAAAAAAAAGTGACAATTATGTGGCAGAAGTGTTAGACAATGTTATGGTGGGTGCCTGGGTGGCTCAGTGGGTTAAAGCCTCTGCTTTCGGCTCAGGTCATGATCTCAGGGTCCCGAGCTCGAGGCCCGCATCAGGCTCCCTGCTCGGCAGGGAGCCTGCTTCCCCCTCTCTCTCTGCCTGCCTCTTTGCCTCCTTGTGATCTCTCTCCCTCTGTGAAATAAATAAATAAAATCTTTAAAAAAAATTAAAAAAAAGATAATGTTATGTTAGCAATCGTATTGCAATATATAAATGCATCAAATCAATACATTGCATACCCTAAACTTATACAGTGTTCTATGTCAATTATATCTCAATTTTTAAAAAGAAAGAAAAATTTACTGACCTTAACACAGTCAAATGCCTTACAAAGAGAAGTGGTTAAGGAAATTGGCTGATTGGACAAGAAATTCTCCATACCAGAAATTATTAACATTTATAATATATTTATTCATTCATTTTCTTTTTAATTCTTTAGAGTGTTTATGCATCCAAGAAAAATATGAATTACTAAGAACACAGCAATGGCCAGCACTATTTTGGTATCCATTCTCAAGGAGGTCATCCTCTGTGGCACTGGATCCCAAATCTAGCTTGCCATCAGGATCATCAAGGATATTTGTAAAAGTACAAATTCCAAGTCCTCTAATTGAGTTAGAATCTTGGGAATATCAATATAACTATATTTAATAATGGTTATAGAGTTGATTTGGGTATTAACAATGACTTGAAGCATTTGTACTGTGTCATTTTAGGCTAATCTGGAACTACATTTTCTAGAATTACCTTCCATCCACGGTTCCTACTTAGCTTGGTATGCAACACATTTTGCATGAGAGCTGGAAGGCAAAAGTGAAGCAGCAAGTGTCTTATTTTTATACTCCAAAAGTCAGTGTAGGGCATGTGTAGTCCTAGGGCAACTCCCACACCTTTTATGTGCAAGCAGGTTTACCTTGCTGATGTGGGACAATAGTTGGGCCCAAAGAATCTTGATTCCCTGCTAAATTTCCTCCATTTTCTCTAACTCCTTGGTCAGGGGCATATTTTACTCTGTGATGAAAGGCAATCAACTACCATCTTTGGGAGGATACCCCCAATGTTTAAATAGGAACTTTGGATGTGGTTAGAGACCCAAAGGTTTCAGTTCATCCTTGCAGTTTCCAGTTTCACCTAAAGATTTCAACTGTTCTTATTTCTCCCACATACGTATATATCCTGTTTGCAGGTATCAGCACCAAACATAAACAATAGTTTTTTTTTAAGATTTTATTTATTTATTTGACAGAAAGAGAGATTACAAGTAGGCAGAGAAGCAGGCAGAGAGAGAGGAGGAAGCAGTCTCCCCACCAAGCAGAGAGCCCGATGCAGGGCTCGATCCCAGGACCCTGAGATCATGACCTGAGCCAAAGGCAGAGGCTTTAACCCACTGAGCCACCCAGGTGTCCCCATAAACAACAGCTTTACACAGATTTTATGACTATCTCACTATCCCACATATGCCTTATGTCAAATATTTATAATAAATCTTTATATGTATTAACATTTATGTATATGCATGTACATATATGTATACATATATGTATATTTATACAAACACATACATGTGTGATTGTGTATATACATAGATATAAATACGGATGTAAACATGTGAGTATATGCAAACACATACACACACACAAACATAAAAACATACACAACTGTTTGTCCATCTAATCAAAAACCAAGTGGTTCTGCTTTTCTGACAACCTTGAATGATATAGAACTTGATAATTAAAGTGATCCCAGAGAAATGGATCTTCAATGATGAGTTATCCGAATTGCTTCTTAATTCTCTAGAGTTGGTTCCCTGATTCTGATTAAGGACATTAATACTCTTTCCAGTGGTAGGCAGGACACTAGCAGTAACTGTAGAAATACAGTAGTTTAAATATATCACCTGCAGGCCCCAGTAATAAATTGCATAGAGAAGGCAAACCTTTGTGTCACCAAGTATTTGAGGCCATAAAACATGTTAGTAAAAGTAAATAAGATAATTGAGTGGATTGATTACTTCTAAGTGCTTTTTGGAAAACTTGGGGGAAAATGATGACCTCAAGGCTTTAAATTTCCAGCTAAAAGTTTATGTAAGGAATATAAAAATTTCTGTAATAGCCCTAAAATAAACCCTTACATCCCATAGCTACAGAACAAAGATTTTTGTGAAACCGAACTAAGTCTAATCTTCTGGGCAGCTAAATTACAATGCAAACTGAACTTCCAACTCTTCAGAATGTATTATATTAAAGTTTGGCTGTTAATTGGGAAGCATTATAATTGAAAAATTGGGATGGAGGCATATGGGCAGATTTTCATAAACCTGGGAACAGTGAACATTTAATTCTGTTGAGTCTTATTTGTCACAGAAGCAGCTCTTCTGCTGAGGGGGTTTGTCAGCTCTTTCCTCAAGAACATGTAATGGCTTCCCTTGACATACTTAGCTAGTGAGGGGTTGCCGATCCTTTTCAAGACATATCACCAACACTCTTTACTGCTTGTAGACCTAAAACCAGACTCAAGACCACATGGGCTCCTGATAGTGATGTGCAAAGGCTGACCCCTAATAAGGCATGAAACATGTCACGATTAAATGTATGACTTGGACAGTTTATATAAACAAAAACTGGGACAACTTGTATAGAAAAAGATCCTTTGGAGACAGAATTGAGGTAGAAGAAATTCAAATTTAAATTAGATCAAATTAATTTGGCTTGAACCATCATTTATTTTGGGTTCACTGAGCAGATATCTGGATTAATTATGTTACATTGAGGGTTGGGAATAAACTCTTAACAGTTAAGTTACTTGGTTGGTGAAGTAAAATGTGGACCAAAAAGTCACCCACACTAATCAAGTTGAAATGTAGGAACTTCTTTGGTATATAGAGGAAGGTACTTAGGGAAACTGGAAACCTATACTGTACTTATCATATAACATCTTCTCACTCACCCACTGAATATATCTCCTCGAAGAGTCTGAAGGACAGTTCTGTCATCCTGACTGGGAACTATATTTGTAAGGGGAGTTCCATCATCCTTGAAAATAACTGAGATGTTCTCTAAAAGCCAGAAATGACAGAAGAAATGCTGATGTTGATCTAAGATCCCTAAATGTAAGGCATAGGATCTTAGATATCAAAAGTCAAGTTTTAGCTCTTTGTTGCTGAAGCCAAGGTCTGTGTGATTGCCAAAATGGGTAGCATATCCGAAACACTTACCAGAGTAAATTAAGCTTCAGAGATGTTTTTCATTGATTAATAATGCTACTCCTAGAACTGAAACATACGGATAGGATTCTAAAGTATTTCTTTATTAGTACAGGCAGAAGAGTTCTAGGTCTGAGTTTATAAAGGAGAGTTAAGGCCTGTCAACAAAATCTCAGACATGAGCCAAATCCCAGACACAGATTCCCTTGGATAGAGGGAAGGGTAGAGAAAGTCTCTGCTATGCAACAAAAAATGTATACTATAAATTTTCCTCCTAGAAGCTCCAAGAAGCTTCTGCCATTTATTGGGAACTAGCAATGAAGAAGACAAAATAGCATTCAGACTTTGCAGAATTTCCAGATATGGGATATGAACTGACACAAATTCTTACAAACTGAACCTCAATCATGGTTCCCCCAGTCAGAATAGAGATTTGTGGAGATAAAGTCACCAATGGAATTTGCAGTTGGTTCTGTCTCATAAGTGGGCACAGAGAGTCCCTGAACACTTATTATATTTTTCCCCCAGATCTAGAGCATTAAACTAGAGTAGACATACTTGCAAATAGAGAATTTCCACATTGGTTATCTGATCTGCAGAGTGCAGTCTCTTCTGATAGGGAGAGCCAAGAGGAAAACTCTAGAACTGCCTCTGTCTACCACAATAGTAAATTAAAAGTAATGAAACACTTTTTAATGGATTACTGAGATCACTATACCATGCATGACTTGAAAATGCAAGAGTACGTATCTCCCTCATCTCCTTTCAATTCACCTTTCAGTCCTATGCAGAACCCAGATGGCTTTTCATAAAATTAACATGCAGTGGCTACAGTTGCAGCTGCTCTTCTAGATATGATTTCATTATTAGAGTAAATCAGTGCATCTTTTGGCACCCAGTATTAGATATTGATCTTTACATTCCCATCTATGTTTTGCCCCCACTTCTGGAGTTGTTAATAAAGATCATCAGATGCTTACTTTCAGCCAGAAGGACCAGCAGTATGTCTTCACTCTTCCCCCTGGAGACTCTATCAACTCATCATTGCTATTTCATAATCCAGTCTTCAGGGACCTGATCATCTTTCCATTCTACAGGACACATATCACCAATGATGCCATACTGATTGGACTTTATGAGAAGGACATAGTTGCTACTGTAGGCTCATGCCTGAAGGATGTGTGCCTTAGAGTGGAGAATTTTTTTTTTCACAAAAACACAGAAACCTGCCAACTAGGTAAAATTTCTTGGTCTACCGGTGTGTGGTCTACTGGCTTGTTGAGATTTATTTTCTGAGGTAAAAGAAATTGTTGCATCTGAACTTCCTACCATTAAGAAAGAGGCATGATACCTAATATGTCACTTTGATTATTGGAGGCAAGATACTTCATTTGGACAGGCTGCTTTGATTTATTTACTGAAGAATTAAAAAAGCTATCAGTTTTGAAGGAGGCCCAGAATGGGAGAGGGCTCTTCAAAAGGTCCAGGTCATGATACAAACTGTTGTGCTCTTTGGGCTGTATGACTCAGCAGATATGATAGTGCTATTGGACAATAGGAATGCTATACATATTTGGCAGGCTACAAAAGACGAATCATAGCACATATCTTTTTGATTTGGTACTAAGATATGCCACCATCCTCAGATAACTATTCTACTTTTGAGTAACAATACTTGGCTTGGTGTTGGACCTTAATACAGCCAGAATGTCTGACATTGAGCCACAGAGTTACCATGTAATCTGAATTGCTTATCAATTGGGTATTATTTGATCTACGAATCCATTAAGTTAATTATGCAGAGCAGTCCATCATCAAATGTAAATTTTATATATTGGACTAGGCTCAAGCACATTCTGAAGTTACATGAGCAAGTGACATAGATGGCTATGGCTTGCATTCCTGTTTTATTACCTCCTTCCTCCTGACCTGTACCTATGACCTCATGGTGAGTTTCCCTGTAGCCAACTGGCTGAAGGATAAGCAAAAATAAGGTCTGGTTTACAGATGGTTCTGAAAATATGATGGTACCACCAGAAAGTACATAGCTATAGAACTATAGCTCTGCAACCTACCACAGATGGATTCTGGGGAAGCCTGGAAGAAGAGTCATAGATAAAAACTCTTCCAGTGGGCAGAAATTCAAGCAGAAACATGGTTGATCATTTTGCCAGAGAGAATTGTGTGTGTGTGTGTGTGTGTGTGTGTGTGTGTGTGTGTAAAATCATGGGTTAATGGTTTGGCTGGATGGTCAGAGCTTGGAAGGGACATGATTAGGAAAGTGGGGAAAAGAAGACAGAGTCACAGAAACAGACTTCTCTGAATGGACACAGAATATGAAAATAAGTATGTTGCGGGATGCCTGGGTGGCTCATTTGGTTAAGCAGCTGCCTTTGGCTCAGGTCATGATCCCAGTGTCCTGGGATCGAGTCCTGCATTGGCCTCCTTGCTCCACAGGGAGCCTGATTCTCCCTCTGCCTCTGCCTGCCACTTTGCCTGCTTGTGTTCTCTCTCTCTGACAAATAAATAAATAAAATCTTAAAAAAAAAAAGAAAAAAAAAGAATATAAGTATGTTGCATATGAATTTTCAGCAAAGGACAGCCTCAGGAGAGGAGTATCTTATAAACTGGGTGGACAATTGATCTGTAATCATTATTCATGCTCTTTACCCAACTACTCGAGTACCTTTTCCCAGTAGGCTCATAACAAAAAGTACTCATTGCAGCAGTAATGGACGTTATGCCCAGTCTCAGCAAGATGGACTTCCGCTTGCAAATTATGATCAGGTTACAGTTACTGCCGATTGCCCAATGAATCAACAGCAGAGACCAAAACTGAGAACCCCCTCCCCCATATGCCATTACTCCTGGTGGGATCAGCCACATGGCATCAGGTTGGTTAGATAAGATCACTTCCATCAAGGAAGAAGAACTTTGTTCTCACTAGAAGAGGCTTAAGCTGGATACAGATTTACCTTCCTACCCCTGTGTTTGTTCAAATTACCATCTATTTTTATTTATAGGATCTCTAATTCCATACAGTAAAATTCCATACAGCATTCCTCTTGACCATGGAACTCATTTTACAGGGAACAAAGTGTGCCAATAAGCTCATTCTGATAGGGTCCATTTGTCTTACCATGTTCACAAATACCTTGAACCAGCTGGTATAGGAGAGTGATAAAATGACTTTTAAAGACTGAATTACAGAGCTAGGAGACAACACCTTATAGGTGTAATGATAATGAAAAGGCAGTTAGAACTTATGATACTAGATACCTCACACTAACTCATATTTCCACTGGACCAGTGATGTACATTCTGAGTTTCAGACTACCAGGATAGAGACGGAATTACCCTGAATTGGGGAATCTGGATTGTCCTATATGGAGAGTAAATGTTCTTTGTCCCAAAAATATAACACAAATAAGTGAATGTTATTGCATCGAATAATTATCTCACTTAATTATACTTCAGGAAAGGCAGTCTTGTTGAAAGAAAATGGCTCCAATATGTAATTTTAAAGAAAAAAAACCAGAATAGTAATGTTTGCTATAATGACTATCCATCCAGGCATTTAAAATGCTCAGGTGAATCATAAGAAGAAAAATTCACTAATTTCCACTGTCATCCAAAGTTATTACAAACACAACTGGGAAATATATCACAATGTCAATTCCCATTATGTTACATATTGGGAAATTATGTCTAAATTATTCACTGGAACTTGAAAAGTTAAATGGCCACATGGACCATGAGTTTGCTCATCAGTCCATAAAAAGAAGAAAAAGGAGAAACACTATATATGGCCTCAGTACTTTGTGTAATCTGCTGTTTCCATTATTTTAATTATTGTTGAGCTAACTCATAGGATTTTCCTAACACTTTTGAGTAAAAGAGTTTGAAACCTAGCATTGGGCAAGTAGAGGGGCAGAAGCCATAGAGTATGTCCAGTGTGACAGCAAGGATCCCCACTCCAGTTCCAAGCCCAGATTTTTCCCAAACTGTCTCAGTTTTGTCATAGGCCTGCTCAGTGGGGAAAACTGATTGTCAATGATACTGTAATACATTCAAATTCTGGAAACTTTGTGGTACTTGTTCAATTACATATATTTAGTAACCGTTATATGTGACATGTTTGCTAAATACCTCTTGTCAGTGTCTTTTGCAAATTCTTATAGGGAAGAAATAACTAATTAGAGGAGAAAGATTTAAAGGATGAATTGTCTGTAAATGATAGAGGTGCCCTCAAGCTGAGTACCTGTAATTTATTCCCTCTGATGTCTCTGCAGTCATGAGTAACCAAAGCAGAGAAGACCTACACTTAATCCTTTGTTCTGTGACCTGTTAGCTGGTGACTTTGGGCAAGGCACTCAAGTGCTGTAACTCTCGGTTTCCTGAACCATATAATGGCATTATCAGATTGATCCCTTGCAACGTATCTATGAGAACTTCACCCAACACTTGTAAAATCCTGACTCTGAAATACTGTGTGGCGCATGCTAAGTACTCAGTAAATGGTAGCTACAATTATTTTATAGGACATCCAATTTACAAATTAAACACTGTCATGATATGTTACATTTTGAACAAGAAAAAAAACCTAATTCTACACCATTTTTTACTTGTAAATAAAAATAGGAAGTGACAAGTAGCTGCTTGAAACTGTGCAGATAAGGTTCACAAATTCTTCAGAATGATTGTTTGCCTCTTTCTTTCCAACTTGAAAGCAAAGGTAATCTGTTTTCCAAGTTGTTTTGGTACACTCCCCCCCCCCCAATCTTTAACAGTGCCTTATTTACTTGTTTTCTAATGATTTCCTGCTGCTTTTCTCATCAGGTTGTCTCATCTGGAACCGAACATATGCACTACAGGCCCTAATTAAGGCTAGCTAAAGTACCTCTTGCTTTTCTGTTTATCCAGTCTGCTAGCACTCAAGAGAAATGACCCTGCCATGGTAGGCTCAGCCACAGCTCGGCTGCGTCGCTGAAAGGGGACATTGTGTCCACGTCAGATGTGAGCCCCAAATGATGCCAGATAAGAATGAAAAATGACAGAATCTCTCACGTGACAAATTGTGCCTCTTAATAGTAAAAGGCCTGTTGGAAAGCATTTAGGAAAACCACAGAGAAAATATCCGGTAGGAATTGGGAAAAAGAGAGTCCTTTGAAAGTAAAAATAAAAGTTACTCCCAGTAATATAATTTCCCACTCCTCAGCCTTCCCTACAACGCTAAAATCCAATCAAACTTAAAGGGAGATTATTTAATTGTGATTGATTTATGTCCTATGTCACCAAGAAATGAGTTAAGATGGTTAATGTGATTTTTCTTAAGCTCTAAGAAATTTTATTTTGAGTCATTGCTTGAACATACTCTGAGTATTTGCTTTTTCTAGTTAATGGGAACTGTTCATTGAATTGTATGCCCTTCAGAACCAACACAGAGACTGCTATAGCAAGATACTTGGTCTGCACCACCTGGTTCCAGTCAAAACCAGTTACCCCGTTTGTCTTTCCCTGGTTAGCCTGTGCACTGACACCTGCCAGGCAGCAGTGCCAATATCTTCTGAAGAGGAGCTGCAGTGAGGGTTTCTACTTCTCCAGGGGCATGTGTCCTCCTCACCTTCAATGCTCTGTCACACTATTTTATTCTTCTTCTGTCTTTTTTTAATGTGCTTCCCTAAGACCAATGGAATTCCCAGTGATAGGATCCCTGGCTGGTTCATACCCTTTGTTACTAAGTGGTAGAGGGAAAGGGAATGGGTGTTGGATCCAGACAGGCCTGCATTTACCTCCAGTCTATGTGGTCTGGGGCAAGTCCCAATATTTTAGTTTCCATGTTATCTATCATTGGGGTTTTTGTTTTGTGTTAAGACAACACTACATAAACACTCTAGAATGGTTGGGGATGAAGTGATAAAATAAATAAAAAGTACCTATAATGCCTGATATGTAGTAGGCACATAAAATAATTTTTCTTTGTTTCAAATTATATTTAACTGTGGGATATGGAAATTGTATCTTTCAGATATCTTCCAACTTTACAACCAATCATAACCTTCTAAAGGTCAGGGATCCAGTTCCTAATTTCTGTCCAGCCACCCATGACTCTTGGTTCTAACAGACTCAGTCCCTGATATTCTATCAAAAGCTACATACCTACTGCCAGTGTCATACCCTTTGACACTGAAGAACAAGGCAGGGTTGCAGGCCCCTAGAGCACATTTCTTTGAAATCAGAAAATGAACCTTAGAGGGGCTGGTGGATCACCAATGTTACACCTTTAGAGGTCTACATGAAGCCAAAGCCCAAGCTGTCAATAATCTACTATACTGTCCACCCCTGCTCCTATGGGTGATACCTTCCAGACTGTCACTATATATACAGTAACAATATTAATACTCTAAAAGGGATACCCTAGCAGCTTAGAGAAATGCAGGTAGCAAGTGATTGAAACATTTCTGGGGAGAACTTTAAGCTTCGGGGGACTTGAAGTCATTAACTGGAGTTTGATTAACATGGCAAACATCTGGCACAATGCACACAAACACAGTGGGGCAAGGGATGCTGCATGGTCACACACATATCATGCACCATCAGAATGCTATGCGTGGAGACAGTGTGAAAAGGTGAGAGCAGAGGATGCCTATCATATGTAATCATCATGACAACTTCACGATGTGGGACATTAAATTTCACTGATAAATTAATTCATTCAATCATGGTAAGATAAAAGATAAAATTTTCCCTCATCTCCCCCACTTGCCCTAGTGACTTTGTTTTTTGTTTTTGGGGTTTTTTGGTTTGTTTTTGTTTTTTTAATCAAGGAGAGGTTGGAATATGAATTAATGTCTTGTTTTTCTTAATGCACTCTAAAGGTCATCACTCCCTGTGCCTTACACGGCCCAGGGCTTCGATTAGCTGGGTATGTTGCCTGACAATTTGGAAAAGACAGAATTGCCACATAACCAGTGGGTAGAGGGTTGTCTCCCCATTACGTGGGAACACTGAGTATTATGTGTTTCTGGAGGTGCTCTCTGGGCATCACTGGTATACAGCATCCCAAGGGAAGTTGAAACTTGAGGTCAATGGATTCCACGAATGTTTTAGAGACTAGCACTCAGTACGTACCCATGTCCAGCACAGGGAGAGGAAACAGCACAACTTCCAGTAGCCCATGTGAGTGTCTAAGCCCAAATGCTGGCATCTATAATAAATTTAAAATCAATGGGCATTTCTTTGGCTTTTCCAAACTGTGAGAACCCAGCGTTTTTGTTATATTCCCAGGGAAGGATTTCTTGATCCTCCCTTGAATAACTGTGATTAGACTTCCAGGCAACCCTAAAATGTGAAAATGGTTTCTTGTATAATTGGATATAGGGGGAAATATAGAAATTAGTCTTTTCCTGCAACCCGAGTGTGTTAGTATATATTTATATTGATTACGCACTTATTTAACAATTCTTCATTAATCACCAAAATGTTTTAGGCATTCTGCAGCATACCGAGATAAAATAATGATCCAGGAATACTTCCTTATTTTAAAGGACCCAGGGTACTAGCAAGAAAAAGCTAACTGGCGGATACAGTATGGTGTAGAATACTCAAGACTACAGTAAGCATATGTAATCAGTTTTAAAGGATCATAAAAGAGAGACTGCTGATTTGCTCTTTCAGGATCAGGGAAGACTTTCTGGATAAAAGAGAAAAGCTAAGCTGTATTCAAAACAGCTCAGAAACAATGTAAGTTTGGTCAGATCAACAAAGGTTAAGGGATATGGACTCAGAATGATTCAGTAGCTAGTGCATCTAGAAAATGGCAGAGCTGAGATCCAAATTCTGTGCTGTTTCTCCTAATACAGGTATTAGGAGAAAGCCTTTGTCAAATGAAAGCAGGAATGAGCCCACCAAACCAAATTAAAAGAAAAGCAGACTTTGGCTACTGAGGCTCACACAGAACTCTGTCTTGAGCTCCCATCTGAGGCCCAATCTCCAGAAACAGATGAGCAGGACAGATGTACACAATTAGTCTGCTACCTTACTGGTTTAATAATTCTCATTATAGTGATTGCAATCAAATGTCAGTAAGATCGGAAGTTCAGAGTCTCTCTTTCCCCCCTTTAATTCCATGTTATGAAACAGAGCTGCAACTGAGTCTCCAGACCAGTTAGGAAATGCTACTTCCTCTCTGGATGGACCTCTGCAGATACCATTGACTAGAAGCCACTAAGATGAGAAAGGAAGTATTAGGAGTAAGTCCCTAGGCTTACCATATGTATTATACAAAGCACACAGGAATTGCACACACCAGAGGCTAATACATGCTGTGTGGCAGCAGCCCCAAGAACAGCCCCGTAGACAGCTGTGGTATAGCCACCATGAATTTGCATGAGATGTAATTTTATTAGATAGATGGCCCTATTTGATTAATCACAGCAACTGGTGGGAAACAATATTTGCATAGAACATATCTTTTCTCTCCGAGCCTCCACTGGTATGTGAGACACATTCAACAAAAAGCAGTTAGCAAATGGGCATCAGGCGCATAAAAGGTTTATGTTGTTTTTACGAACAAAATTGCTGTTTACAAATATCACACAGCAGGTTCTCTGTTTTATGGACAGAAATAATTCACTCTAAAGCTATAAAGGTCCCAAAGAAATGGGTTTGCTTATATCCATCCCATTTTAAATTATGAGAAGCCGACGCCCCCACCCCAGAGGCTAGCACCTTTCCTGGCCATGCCTTGAATATTCACACACACTAGCCAAATGATGAATCTTCGCTGGGGAGGCTTGCAGCTACAGTTCATTTGCAGCACGTTAGCTAAATGTCATTATTCTTTGCGAAGTGCAGGCAAACAGAGGAGTTTCTACAGCAGAAAAAGCCTGAATCTTCATTTTTTCCCAAAGGGGTATGGTTTAGTCCATTTCAAGGGGACAGGAGAACAAAGATTGTAAGCAAATACAAAGTAATTCCCACTCTAAAGCTCTTTGGAAACAATCTTCCCAGACATAGCTTAATTTTTTTCAAAAGGAATTTAAAACATAAACTTCTTTTTTTCAACTTGCCTATTTTAATATTCTTTACTCTCCTTCACTTGAAACAACCAACTACTTCATTTGGACAGTGAGATTGGCTTGCAAACTTATTATCATCCGTAATGTAATAGGAGAGGGAGGCTCTCCCTCCTCTGTCCAATTAGTAAAGTTACAGGACTCTTGGTCTGAAATGGCAACTGAGAGCTGACTTTGTCTTTAATGTTACTACAACAAAAACAAAGAGAAGGAAGTCCTAACAGAGCTGAAGAAGAAAACAAAAAGAAACATTTATTGACTTAAAAAGTTTTAGAATTAATGGATAACTATGCAAAGAAAACCGAATAATTATAGAATAGAATATAAATATCATATCATCCTAAGATTTTAAGGATGAGCTGGAAGAAAAGAGAAAGGACAGAATTGAGGGTAAATGTGAACTTTTTAAATTGGAACATCAATAACTAGACTATGTTAATTTATGCTGTAATGTTGATCATTAAAGAAAAGAACTAAAGAGAGGGGAGACTTTCTTTTTCACTTTATACCCATTCCTATTATTCTAAAGATTTTGCTCCATATGCATAATATGTTCCTCTATAAATTAAAACATGAGCTAGTGGGGTGCCTGGGTGGCTCAGTTGGTTGAGTGTCAGTCTTCTGCTCTTGTCGTGACCTCAGGGCCCTGGCATTGGGCCCACATCATCCAGCTCCCTGATCAGTGGGAAGCTTGCTTCTCCCTCTCCCTCTGCCTGCCATTTTCCCTGCTTGTGCTCTCTCTCACTGTCAAATAAATAAATAAAATCTTAGGAAAAAAAAACCCATGAGCTAGCTGGCATATATATTATGATTCCAATTATGTTAAAGAAGAAGAAAATACAGTTTACTTAATATGCATAAAATATAGTTAAACCAAAGGCGATAACGGTAATGGAAAGGGGGACTGATGGGGCCAGGAGAGCAGCAGAGGGAAGGCATAAGCACTTCATTGGGTTTATTGTATCTGCTTCCAAAACAAGAGAGTTTTACTCTCTTTGGTAAGCGAACAAATTTGGTCCTCTTGAGGAATGCATGTGTGAGATTTTTAAAAGAGTGTGTGGGGCCTACACAGGACACAGTGCATAGAATGGGGGATCCACCCCTCAAATCCTAGTATCCCCACCCACAGAGCACACTTCAGCCCCTTGATTCTGGGATTACTTCATCCTGGAGACCCTGCCTTCTGTTCAACGTCAACTAAAACCAAGAGAAACCCACCTCTCCTTTGTCTTTATCAGGTCAAATGGGGGTTGTTCAGTATGCTCCACTGAAGTCATCTCTCTCTGCCCTGGGCTCATTTTTCATGTCCTCTGCACAGTCACCCATCTCAGATGAGCAAATACAGACTAAGCAGGGATCTATCCTGGACCTGTGAAATCAGTGTGGTGGTTGTGGACATCCTCAATCTCATGACTGATTCTCTTAGAGACTACTTCACTTGGATATAGGGAGAGGATAGCCTCTCACAAGGGACACTGCATTTTGTGCAAGATCAACACTCCTCTACCCTATGGAATCTCCCTTAAAAGTCCCTTTCTTGTAATTGAGAAAAGGAAATGGCAATGTCTTATAATAGAATTGGCTCTGCCCTTGCATCTCTCCAAAAGCTGGCCTTGGTGAATTGGCCTCAACTCCTTGACTTTTGGATGTGGGTTGCCTTTGACCTCAGTTCAGGCCTGGGAGAATGAGAAAACTCCCTGTCTATGCATCTGCTTATCATGAGAGCTCAGTCCCGCAGCTGTTATAGTATTCTAATTCAGAGATGCTAAGGCTGAATTAGGAAGGGATAGTAGTATGGAGGTTATAGAAGAAATTCAAATGACATTTATGAGACAAAATAAGCAGGACTACATGAATAAATCTAATGCAGAAGAAGGTGAATGGAATGAGAAAGGGAAAGAATCAAGAGGGTCTCCAAGGTTTTTGACTTGAGTAGCTCCTTAGATCACCAGCTGAGAAAGCAAATGGAACAGGACAGCTTTGGGGTAGTAAGATCACCAGACTTTGAGGAATAGTTCAGTTTGACATATCTGTAGCACACCCTGAAGAAAATGCTGAGAAGATAGTTGGTCTGAAACTCAAGGTGAGCAATCACAGCTGGAGTCCTGTGTAGGAAGTCATATGTACACTTCTGGTGAACAGGACCATGGGGAAAGAAGAGGAAAACTTGCTTCCAGTGAAAGGAAAAAAAAAGTTTCAGTTATTTGGTGACAGGAAGCTGTGTTTTGTAAGTGAAGGAGTAAAATAAAGGATGGAAATTCTTTTTTTTTTTTTAAAGATTTTTTTTTTATTCATTTGACACAGAGAGAGAGATTACAAGTAGGCAGAGAGGCAGGCAGAGAGAGAGGAAGAAGCAGGCTCCCCGCCAAGCAGAGAGCCCGATGTGGGCCTCGATCCCAGGACCCTGGGATCATGACCTGAGCCGAAGGCAGCAGCTTTAACCCACTGAGCCACCCAGGCGCCCAAAGGATGGGAATTCTTGAAGATTTAAACTCAAACTAATGTGGCAATTATTCGAGGATCTAGTACTTCTACCAATAGCAATGAGTTAGAAGGTAGATAAAGTTCTATGGAGGTAGGGGCTGCAAGGTTGCTAGACACCTTTCTCTTGCATTTTACCAAAGAAGCAAAGAGGACTGGATGGTATGGAAAACATGAATCCTGACTTTAGACAAATTAAAAACTTCCTATATGCTGTGTTTCAAACGTTATTAAGAAAACCATTTCTAACTTGGAATCTAGAAAATGCTATTTTCTTGATCTCCTTAGGTGGACCACAGAGATTACATTTCAACTGTCATACTAAGACAAGCTTAGTGACAGAGATAAACCACAGTCTTGTCCTAGAAAATGATTATAGATAGGAAATTCCATTAGAAAATGAGAATTTCATTGCCATTCATGCAGCAACCTCAGGGCCAAAACAACTGGATGAGGCTTATAATATCTCAAGCATAATATTCTAGTAGGTGAAGGCTTATAATATCTCAAGCATAATATTCTAGTAGGTGAAAAAGCTGATATCACACAACTATTTTTAGCACTTCAAATCCATAGATCAATAAATTATTACTGTCATATTGCATCACAGGAGATGCACAGAAAATAAATTGATTTTATGATTATTCGGTTTAAACATTATCAAATACAGATACAATGTGATTCTTTTTGGTAATTCAGATATCATCTTAATTTTCTTTTTTCAGAGTGTAGAGATTCAATCAATCTGTTTGTTTGCCAACATTTCTCCTTACTCCTTCCTTCTTCCTGCTGCCCACAGCTCTCTGAATATCTGGCAACTAGAATGTATCTGGATTACAGTAGGACAGAGAAGGAAACCAAGATATAAAGTTCACAACTTAGTTGAGAAATAAGGTTAAGAAAGTTAAAGATGAGGAGCTACGGGCATCAGAATCCATTATCTAGACTGTAAATATGCTAGAGAAGCCATTGAGGGAAGCAAGTGATCAGTAAGACTGTAAGAAGTAGCAGTGTCCTACATGGATTGTGAGCTGTTTTAAAGGGTGGAAAGGATCTAAATAGGGAGAGACAAGATGAAAGAAATTGAAGAAGACACAACTAAATAAATGTAAGGATGTTCCATGTTTATGGACTGGAAGAACTAATGTGAAAATGTCTATATTACCCAAGGCAATCTATAGATCTATAGATTCAGTGCGATCTCTATCAAAATTCCAGTGGCATTTTGCACAGAACAAGAAAAAAACGATTTTAAAATTTGTATGGAACCACAGAACACACCAAAAAGATAAAGCAATCTTGAGAAAGAAGAGCACTGGCAGCTACATACTCCCTGATTTCACAATATATTACAAACATATTCTAATCAAAACAGTATGGTATTGGCATAAAAACAGACACACAGGTCAATGGAGCAGGATAAAGAGCCCAGAAATAAAACCCTTCCTAAAGAGTCAACTAATTTACAACAAAAGAGGCAAAAGAATACAGGGTGTAAAAGGCAGCTTCTTCAATAAATGGTGCTGGAAATATGGGACAGCCACATAAAAAGATTTCACAGAGATTACATTTCAACTGGGCTTTAAAATGAGTATTCATTTGTTCATTTACTTATTTATTCATTCACTGATCTATGCTTTCATTCAGCATCTACTATAGTCCAGGCATGCTTTGGACAAGAAAGACTGACTTTTATTTTTTAAGTTTTTATTTAAATTCCAATTAGTTAACATGCAGTGTAATATTAGTTTCAGGTGCACAATTTAATGGTTCAGCACTTACATACTGCTTAATCCCATGACCTATTGAACCCATCCCTCCACCCACTTCTTCTCTGGGAACCATCAGTTTGTTCTCTACAGTTAAGAGTCTGTTTTTTGGTTCAACTATCTCTCTCTATTTTTCCCCCTATGCTCATTTGTTTTGTTTCTTAAATTCCACATATGAGTGGAACAATCTTGATTCTGAAGAAGATCACAGGAACAAAAAGAAAATTCAGAAACCAAATAAGTGCTCTAATGATACAGAGGAAAGATATAGGCCATATAAAGAGAGAAACATGAATTTCAGAGAAGAAAAAATGGCATCTGGTTAATGGTAAAGGATGAGTAGTGATTATTTAGGTCTGGGGTGTTGGGAGAGATAAGAGAATGGATTGTCTTTATGTGATTAAGAACACAAAGTTAGGAAAGATGATATAATCAGATAGAAATGCCTGGGTGCAGTGGAGTAGAGTGAAAGACTAAGTCTAGAAAGGAATCATTGGCCTAATCCTAAAGGTCCTGTAATGTCACGTCAAGGAAATTGAATTCAAAGGAATGGCATAAGTAGTTGTTTTTGGTTTTTGGTTTTTGGTTTGTTCTTCTGCTTGTTTGCTTTTCAGATAGGCATGGTGGCAGTTTGAAGAATGAATTGAGTTTCACAGCAAGAAGGGAAGTAAAGGATATGTTTTTAGGTACCCATACGTAGACTAACTAGGACTAAGTGTCTATTCTGTAAATGTCTGTTCACAGCTCTCTCAGGAGCTTCCCAGGTGTAATCTGAAACTGGTGCTTAAACTCAGAGGGCAGGGAGAGATAGAAGACAGGGGCAGGCTACCCAGTGGCAGGTGGCAGTTGTAACAAGCAAAGGCAACATACACATAAGGCTTGTCTTGGGCAGCAACACGATGAATGGATCCCTGCACCTGCCCACCAAATCTTAAAAGTTTATAAAGAGGCCTGGAGTTATATATACCACACAGTTGTTTTCAAAACCCCATCACCATCTCAAGGCCATGTCCTTGGAACAGCCTCTTGGAGTGGGAAAGGCAAGAGGAACCCACATTCCAAGAACAGGGGAGTGGATGAGGAGATTCCAAGTGCCCAGGTCCAGTTCACAGATTAATCTGTGATCAATTTTTTTTAAGATTTTATTTATTTATTTGACACAGAGAGAGAGATTACAAGTAGGCAGAGAGGCAGGCAGAGAGAGGAGAGAGGAGGAAGCAGGCTCCCTGCTGAGCATGGAGCCTGATGCGGGCCTCGATCCCAGGACCCTGAGATCATGACCTGAGCTGAAGGCAGAGGCTTTAACCCACTGAGCCACCCAAGTGCCCTCAAAGTGCTTTTAAACTTGCATGAAAGAAATCTTTATTTTTACTACCACAAACTAAAATGTAGTATTTCCTTCAGTTATAAATATAAATAATATATATGTAACAAACAATAATCTTAGCAATACCTGTGACTTTGTTACTAACAAATTATAGGTATCTTCATGTCACATTACAGGTATTGCAGATACATTGAAATATAATTTGCAATTATCACTATTTTGAAATTATGGTATAGACCTGCTCATATCTTGATGTTTAATGAATTTAAAAAGAAGATAACAATGCTATATTGGTAACTTTTTCAGAAAATATTTGGACAAATATATTAGAATGTAAGTGGTTGATCTGTGCATTTCACATTATGAATTTGAAGACATTTACAAACATTTCTCTGAGAAGAAGTCCATGAATTTCTCAAGATTCCCAAAGGTATCCACGGCATAAAAGGGTTAAGAATTCAAGTTCTTGTTGCCTTTTTTTAAAAGATTTTATTTATTTATTTGACAGCGAGAAAGAGAGAGAGAGAAAGAGAGAGAGAGAGAGAGAGAGAGAGAGAGAGAGATTACAAGTAGGCAGAGAGAGAGGAGGAAGCAGGCTCCCCGCTGAGCATGGAGCCCGATGCAGAGCTCAATCCCAGGACCCTGAGATCATGACCTGAGCCGAAGGCAGCGGCTTTAACCCACTGAGCCACCCAGGCGCCACTCTTGTTGCCTTTTAATAGTCTGTTAAATACTTAGAAAATCTTAGCACTTAACAGCTAATCATTACATATCACAGAACCTGGCTGGGAGTGTAAGTAGAAGAGAAGTGTGGAGATTTCATAGCTCTAGGGGAGCTCTGAATGTTTGATGTTAGAAATTTAAGATGAAGCTGGAGTTGTTTACTTCACACCTGTTCGTATTATCTCAGTGCCAAGAATCAGACAAACCTGCCAGTCGTCAAGCAAACAGATTTTCCTCATATTTAGGTATTGAATCCTCAACCGAGTTCAGCTCCTAACTTCATGAGTTCATGACTCAACAACATGAATCATTCCTTCATCCTTACCAAGTGTAATATGACTTAGACTTGGAACACATATATTATGCAAGTTTGCATTCATTTCATCTACTGTTTAAACGTATCATGAAACACCTCAACATAAATCAGGAGACTTGGAAGCCACTGGAGGCATTATTATTCTGATAAGAACACAGCTCATCACAGTGAATGGCACAGGGCCTCCAATATTATACAATTCTGAGTGTAAATCTTTGTTCCACTATATGCTGGATAAGGGCCTAGAGAACCCTCTGAGCTTTGGTTTACTCATCTATAAAGTAAGAATGTCAATACCCATTTTACAGTGTAAAGACTGAATGGACACTCAGTAATTATTAGTTCCTTTCATTTCAAAATGGGCAGTATTTCTAAAGCTAATGATCTATTTTAAATTCCAATTGTTGGGTGCCTGGGTGGCTCAGTGGGCTAAAAAGCCTCTGCTTTCGGCTCAGGTCATGATCTCAGCGTCCTGGGATGGAGGCCCGCCTAGGGCTCTCTGCTCAGCGGGGAGCCTGCTTCCTCCTCTCTCTCTGCCTGCCTCTCTGCCTACTTGTAATTTCTCTCTCTGTATCAAATAAATAAAATCTTAAAAAAAAATAAAAATAAATAAATTCCAATTATTTTTAGATAATTCATTTTTCCCTCAAGTTCTTTTTTCCTCTAATTCCTTCCTTTTGATTACCTCCTGGGCTAATGACAGTGTTAAGTTTTTCCTTCAAACAATGTTAGGGAAAACGATGCATTTTGGAGTTAGTGAGCCCTGAATTTAAATTCTAGGACCAATGTTTGCTAGTTTTGTAGCTTTGGAATGCCACTTATCTTCTTGGAGTCTCTGTTTCTTTATCATTAAAAATCTCTGTTTCTCGACAGATGTTGGCGAGGTTGCGGAGAAAGGGGAACCCTCCTACACTGTTGGTGGGAATGCAAGCTGATGCAGCCACTCTGGAAAACAGTATGGAGATTCCTCAAAAAGTTGAAAATGGAGCTACCCTATGACCCAGCAATCGCGCTACTGCGTATTTATCCTAAAGACACAAAGGTAGTGATTCTCAGGGGCACGTGCACCTGAATGTTTATAGCAGCAATGTCCACAATAGCCAAACTGTGGAAAGAACCTAGATGTCCATCAACAGATGAATGGATAAAGAAGATGTGGTATATATATACAATGGAATACTATGCAGCTATCAAAAGAAATGAAATCTTGCC
>LNAC01000479.1:1080546-1178347 GCA_002007465.1 Ailurus styani
GACATGGATGGAACTGGAGGGTATTATGCTGAGTGAAATAAGTCAATCAGAGAAAGACAATTATCATATGATCTCTCTGATATGAGGAACTGGAGGGGCAGGGTTGGGGGTCGTGGGGGGTAGGGAGGGAAAAATAATGAAACAAGATGGGATGGGGAAGGAGACAAACCATAAGAGACTCCTAATCTCACAAAACAAACTGAGGGTTACTGGGGGGTGGGAGGGTAGGGATAGGGTGGATGGGTTATGGACATTGGGGAGGGTTTGTGCTTTGGTGAATGCTGTGAAAGATGTAAGCCTGATGATTCACAGACCTGTACCCCTTGGGCAAAGAATAAAAAAAAAAATCTCTGTTTCTTTAATGATGTTTAAGCTACATAGTTGTTGTAAGGGTTCATATGTAAAGGTACTTAGCAACATAGTGTTTTTTAAAAATGAATTTTCTGGTTTTAGAGAAACACTTATCAGGATCCAGTTGTATGTGTAGGAGGGAGAAAAATGGCATATATGACATCATAAAGGTATCTATGATAAAAATCTTGATGAAAATACTATGTTACTCAAAACATTGCCTCTTTCTTTACTATATGACATCTCAGAAAATTGTGTGCTCCCTATGAAGTCCTAAAGGAAAACAGTACTATGAATACTGTGTATGTCCTTAACCTAACACACCATATGCTATGTATACTAATATATAAACAATCTACTATGCTACCCAATACACTAATCTAACATATTAATACAAACTAATTTTAATAGAAAAAACATTAACATGAACCTTTTGGAACAATCCTAACTTACTAAGATAGATCTCATACTTAGCACTATGATGGAGAAGACTTGAAATGTAATTGGAGGTTGGGTGAGGGAAGACAAATACATAGGTCAACTGGAGAATCATTTGACAAGTGTATGTCAAATGTTTGAAACAGACAGATGTTTAGCAATTCAGAGAGAGGGAAACCTTTTTGTTAATGTGTCTACTAGCCAGAAAAAACATACGGTAAAATCCAGTCTGAGACCAGTTTTGACTTATGAAGAGACATGAAATGCATCCCAAAGAAAAAGAGGAAGAAGTGAATGCCAGCTTCATAAATTTTGCAATATTAGACATCCTGTCAATATATTTTTAAGCACCTAAAAGAATGTTTTTTACCTAATTCATGTATTTATTAGGTCTTCAACTAGCTCTCCAGCAAATATGAGAGTGCTTCTATAATGAGAACTGGACTTCCATTATGGCCCCCATAATGACAGAAAATTACAAGATATTCAATTATCATTGCTACCTGGGGAGGAGTATTTGCTATTTTCTCATTAATATGAAACTGTAAAGAGGAAAATTTAAAAAAAGTGGGTTTAATTGTGTTTGAAGTACTGCAATGGGAATCAATCACCTAGATTGTGTCCCTATCAAATAAATGATGACAAAACTGAGCTCCATTCTTAGTGTGACTAACTCAATCAAGTCCAAATCAGCTCTGCCAAACCTAAACAAGAGATGAGAATAATACCTCGGAGTTTTACAGTACAAGTTTCCCATGATCATATTTGGGGTTTTTGACAACCCATTTGGGGTGAGTCTTAATTATAAACATTTTACAGAAAATTAATGAGGTTCAGAAGGGCTAATTTATTGACCTAAGTTTACAAAACTGTTGAAACTAACCTCAAATTGTATCTGGTGATACCAAAACCTGTCTTCTTTATTACTCAGCAATTTGCAGCAGTGCCTGGGCAGAAAAAAATATAGCAGTACCTCCTAGTACTCTGGTATGTGGATGAGTAATTCCATATATTTATTTCATAACCTCCACTGTCTTCTTTATTCTCTCCTCTTCCCTTTCTTACTTTTTTGGTTGAGTTGCTCATATAAGACCCTCTATAAGGTGGTCTTAACATAAGGAAACAATTAGATGTAATGTTTGATGCTATTTCTGTGGGATCATCACTATTAGCAAGAAAGGCATATTTTTGCCATTAATATATAACACTTCATAGAGCCAAAAATAATGTTTATCTTGGTAATGCGACCCTAGTACAGAGTCTTCCAGTGGGAGCAAACCCCAAAGGCCTTTGCCCTAGTTTGCAACTGATTAACTATTCCAGTAATGAGCACAGAGTACAATTAAGTTTAAGTACTTCCTCAGGTGCTTTGCAAAAGCTGATTCTGGTATAGTTAAATGCATCCACACAGGGAGGGGTAAATTGAACCACATGAAAATAGTGTCTTTGTTTTTTATAAAGTTGATCTGCCCCTGCTGTTTATTACCCACCTGAAGTCATAAGCTTGTGCTTGTGACACCCCAAGTGCTTGCCGTATAAATTATGATTAATGTAGAGAATTAAAAGTGCAAGCACCTTTTTTTTCTTTTCTCCCACACAGGTGTTACTAGCAACTGAGGTGGAGCTTCTAAAAGGGAGAGAGATAAAGATGGCATATTTCCTCAGACAGGCTCTGTACTTTAGTTTGGGTAAATGGAAACCTTAAGACCTGCCCACTACAGATGATTGGTAATTCCCTGGTGCCCCAGAGAAGCCTCCTAGAGAAGATCTGGCAATCAGCAGCATCGTTTGACAATTTGCTAGGGGAAACCTCATCTATTTAGTTTTATTTATCACGTTCCCTACATGATGGTAATTTTAATAGAAAGTATGATTCAAAGAGCTTGCAAGTCCCTAATTGTTCCAATCCAGAGTATTCTCTCCAAGGTCCAATTATAGCAAGCCCTAGAGAGTTGATACTGATTTAAGCATATGAATCAGTGTATCAGCTCCTTGCTTTATCTTCAGTTTGCCCAAGGATAGTTATTTCACTAGATATTTTATCTGATGAGGCTAGTCTCTCCACTTGTCCAGATAATCTTTCCTGGAATATTCATTCATCCATTCAAGAATATTGATTAAATTCCTACCACATGGGAAGCATTGTGTTGGGCAATGTAGATGAAAAATAAATAACATTCCTCATCACAAGGAGTTTAATCTCTAGAACTGGCAACGTTAAATGCAATCAAGTGTTGCAGATGATTGAGAGAATGAACAGTGTGACACAAGAAGGCAGGGTGATGGGGATGTACATTAATGTATGGGCAGAGAGAGTAAGAAAAGACATCTTAGAGAAGGTGTCTTAAACTGAAAGTTGAAGATGACAGTCACTTCATGATGTAAGTAGGAAAGAGAAGTGCATATAAAAGTTCTTTCTAACAAAGTCAGCAGAAGCATCAGAGGGCTGAAGGTGCAGATTTACTTCATGTATTCAAAAAATGGGGCTAGGTACATCATTAGAAATAATAATAGTTAACATCCATCTGTGTAAAATGCACATGCTCCTTAGGATGTAGATATTATTATCCTCATTTTTTAGATGAGTAAAATGAAGGTTGTGTGACTTGCCCAAGGTCATAGAGCTAGTGAGAAAAAGAATCAGAATTAAAACCAGGTAGTCTTATTTCAGAGCAATGTTCTCAACCATGATGATGTATGTTGAAGAAGAGGCTTACAAGTCATGTCAAAGACTTTGACAGGATCCTGTTGATGGATTTAAGCAGAAAGATGCTGCTATCTGATTTTAATTATAGGGGGAAAAAAAACACCAAGACTGCAATGTAACATATAAAGCACTTGTCAAGAAAAGTTATTTCAATAGTCCAGTCAAGAGCTAATGAGGTCTATGATTTTACAAATGGTGAGAAGAATGGAACAGGACAAACTTGAGTTGGTGGTAAAAGGATCATACTGGGGGCAGATTGTAGAGAATATGGTAAAAAAGAAATGGAAGGTGGCACACTAGTGTCTGGCATGGATCATGAATGAATTCTCAGTTCTCAAATTCAGCAACTGTAGTCATTATGATATTTTTAGAATTGATGAGGAAACATTCAGCACCTCACCTTACATCACAACTCAGAAATATCAATTTATGCCCATGGTGTAAGATTTAAATACTTTGCACATCTGGAGGAACGTATTCTTTATGCATGAAGTTTCTTTCACCAAACTGTGTTGAACAGGTTTTTTTATTCCCTCTCATAATATATACAGAAAATAATTCTCTTTCATCAATCTTACAAAACCTGCTCATTGAGCTTTTAGCTCTACAATGACCTTTTCTTATTGCCTGAGTAATGCCTGCCTTGCCCATTTTGTAACAAATACAGATTGCTTTCCTTCTCTTTCTGTCTGGTGATGAGCTGATTAATAGCAGCACAAGTGGCTGCTCCTTGAGACTAATTAATCACGTCATAATTGTTCAGCAGTTAAATAACTATTAATCTGGATGCTAGTCAGAGTGAAGGTTGGCAGGGTTAGGAAAGAAGAGAGTTCTCATGGTGAAATTAGGGCTAAGCTTTTACTAAAATGCTGCTTCTAAAAGTCAGAAAATTGTGCTGTGTTTGGAGAAGCGTCTTTTAAAGGCTTTGCACATGTGAAATATTAAGTGATTACAGGTTATTGCAATCACTTATTGTTTAGTCATTATAATGTGTCACATAGAATAGTATTGTAATTAGCACCATGGAAATAAACAGGTATCATTTATTTGAGAGTTGTGCGTCAAGGCTTATATCTGGAAAGAGAGGAAGCCCAAAAGAAACAGAAGGTATCAAAAGAAAGTCTCACTGAATGTATGGAGACTAGGTGGGAAATAACAAAAATGCCTTGCCTCCCTAAACACATAAAATCATAATTTTAAAAAGGGAAATAGGGGTGGGAGGACATATTTTCTATAATCTTCTGGTTCTTCTGCCCATCACAAAGGCTGGAGGAGGTTTAGTAGCAATCATTCAGGATTCAAGAAGCTTGCACACAAATGAGATTTGCTCTGGGTCCCAAAGAGACTGCTGCTGCTCACCCTTGAGGTGTGGAGCTGGGGAGGGAACAGAGAGTACTACTTAGGAAGACATGCAGTAGAAACCACCTCAGATGCAGAATCTGAAGGGGAGACATAAATTCCTTTCCTTCATGTTAACAGAAGTAAGAAAAAACATTTTTTTTTTCAGATCATGATTGGCAATAATGGCAGGGGTAATTTTCAGCTCTCCAAGTAACAATCATTGAAAGTTTGCAACATTACAGCTATGTTATATTATCATGTTATGTTTTGATACCACATTACCTCATGTCATATGTGAGCTTGTTCTAGACATCATTAGGAGAACAGAGAAAGGAGAACACTGAAAAGTGAATATTTGAAGAACTTTTAGAAGCACAAACTGCTATGGGTATAATTAATATTATGTATTTTGTCATTAATTCTATAATTATTAATACTAACTGGACCCAGGCTAGTGGTAAAATGAAACTTTCATCTTCTTGACTAGTATGTCCTGATGTTATAGTGCATTGTTTTAAAGGTATTCCTTATACTTCATTTAACAATTGTTTAACTCTATTGTTATGCAACTGCTCTGGGAATATAATTTTGCATGATAAAACAAGAAACTTGGGAGACATTCATTTTGTCATTTATTCCAAGTGACAATTTCCTCAACATTACCTGCTTTGATTGGTTTTCCAGGTAATAATCACTGAGGAGATACTTGACAGAGCCTATGATATTTGTGTGTTCCTTCTACCCAGTTGTTTCATGAAACATCTTACCCATTGTACCAGTTTATCCATCTGGGCCTCAAATACACTGTTCTCTCATTTTTTTTCTCTTCTCCCTTTTTAGTCTTTATTGTAACAATAACATGAATAACAGATTACATTTAGAGTAAGAACTTTGCTTGCCTAAACTCATTTAAGTTTCAAAGCTGTAAGGTTTGGAGCAGGTCAATTTAAAACAAAATGGAGGGCGCCTGGGTGGCTCAGTGGGTTAAAGCCTCTGCTTTCAGCTCAGGTCATGATCTCAGCGTCCTGGGATCGAGGCCCGCATCGGGCTCCCTGCTCAGCGGGGAGCCTGCTTCCTCCTCTCTCTCTGCCTCTCTGCCTCCTTGTGATCTCTCTCCCTCTGTGAAATAAATAAATAAAATCTTTAAAAAAACAAAACAAAAAAAATGGACTAGAAAGAGTATAGGTATCATAGCATGTTTAGGGATAGTATAAAATGAAAAGGGAGCAGGAATTATTAGAATAAGACTGTCTATATTTAATTCCTGACTCTACCTTTTACTAGATCAATCACTTTGTTAGTTATTAAACTTCTAGTTGCCTCTATTACTTCATCTGTGCACTGGGGATAAATTGTCTACCTTCCAGAGCCATCAAATATTTAGCTTATAAAAGATTTAACAATGCTCATAAGCCCATAGTAAACACTTAGGAAATGTTAGTAGGAAATAACTTAAGAATAGAGGCTTGCCACACACCACTAGAAATCAAAGTCTAGTTTGACACTAGTCAATAGCATTTATTCTTTGCATTATATACAAAGGCTCTCTATCACCTGACTCCAACCTAAAAACCATCCTAGAGTGTAGCCATTTTTAATATATGAGATTCTCTAAACATATTTATTACGTGTTCAGTTTTATCTCTCCCATACCCATATGTTGAAGTTCTAACCCCCAATGCCTCATAAAGTGAACTTATTTGAAGATAGGGTCTTTGCAGAAAAAAATTAAGTGAAAATGTTTTCATTAGGGTGAGCCCTAGTCCAAAATGACTGCTGTTTTTAAAAAAAGAGGCAATTGGGTGACAGACACACACAAGGAGAAGACCACGTAAAGATGAAGGCAAGATAGAGGAAATGCTTCAACAAGCCAGGGAACACCAAAGATTGGCTGAAAACCACCAGAAGCTAAGGGTGAGGCATGGAGATTTTTTCTTTCTGCCCTCCAAAGGAAGCAAAACCTGCCAATATCTCGATGTCAGACTCCTTGTTTCCAGAACTGTAAGACAACAAATTTCTCTTGTTCTCAGTCACCTAGTTTGTTGCAGCACTACTAAGCTAAGACAATGTAGTATTACTTACCTTCTACATATTTTAATTCTTTAAATATTATTCTCTTTTTATCTCTGCAGACAGATCTCATTATTTTTTTTTCCAAGTACATCCCAAACATCTATTCAGAGAGGTCGCAGGTAGGACTGTTTCGGCTTTTTTTTTTTTTTTTTTTTTCCAGAATGCAGAGTCAAGGCTGAAGTGAGAGTATCCAGGTCACTTTGAAAATACTGCTAGTATCCAGTTCTTCCTTTTACAAGATATTAATGCATATTATTTGAGAGTATTGGCCTATTGAAAAGTTATAGGTTCTTGAAGGAGTGTGATCTTTGTGCACTGAATATCTTCCCTTCTCTGCTTTGTCTTCCTGTGATCTCAAAGTGTCTCATGCTATGTAAGACTTGGCCATTTATAGATACCCAAAAGCCAGCTGCTAGATAATATAAGGGGAGAAAAGCTAAGTCTGCCGCCATAGATAGATAGATATTAGGCTATCTATCATAGATAGATAGGCTATTTGTTTATGTGAGCTGACCAGGGTTGAAATCCATTTGAATGATGACAGATGTTTAGTCATCATATTTAAGCTTATTAATGAACGGCAGATATAAGCAATGCATCCTTCAGCATTGCCTCCGTTATTCTGAACTAAGCATTTGTGAGACTTGACCTATAAATAACACTTTCAAGAACACTAGGATTTAACAAAAGAATGTATTATGATTAATGGTCTGGTGCCATTGGAATTAATGATTTTCTATTAGGAAATACTACACTCCTGAGTCTTGGTCATGAATGTATGTGAGACTCCATTAAACCATTTACTCTAATAGATTGCTGTTTTATACACAAGTCTGAGTCCCTCTAACACATGCATTGCTTCTAAACCACTCCCCCATGTGCTTTAGAAGATATCAAATAGGAATGCTTGACAAATTTTCTCATGCTTTTGTTGCTTTCACAATAAAGTCAAAATTCCTTAAAATAGTGTAATGTACTGTCCTCTGCCTATTCCACTAACCTCATGTTTTGGTGTTACCACTACATAATATGCTAGATATTAAGAACTTGTTGAATTAAGTGAAAATGTCATTCTGTTTCACATTCCTGTCCCTCCGTTACTACTGGTCTTCTGCCGGGATTACCTCCTCTCCATGTGTGCTAGGGTCCTCAGTCAACAAACTATCTTTTCTAGGAAAAGCGCACTGATGATTCTGGCAACGCAATGTGCTGTTTCTCTTTTGTTCTCATTCATCTTGTACACACTTCCATTCTAGCATTATAATTACTTTTTACCAGTCTACTTCTCCAGCAGACTGCAAGCTTCCTTTGGACAAGTACTTTGTTACAATCATCTTCCCATACTAAATACTTCACTTAATAAATGGGAAAAAAACTGCACAGAGTGATCTTTCAATATATGGGTGTCTTCATCAGTTCAGGCTACTGTAACAAATTACCAGAGAGGGGTGACTTAAACAATAAACATTTATTTCTCACAGTTTTAGAGGCTGGGAAGTCCAAAATTAAGAAACTGACAGATTTTCTATCTTCTTTCTGTTTCTTCGAGATAGCAGAGTAAGGGAGCTGTGTACTTTTTTTCCCTCTTAGAAGGGCACCGTTCTCATCATGAGGGCTTTATCCTCACTTCCATATCCAAACCTTATCACCTCCCAAAAGTTCCATCTCTAAATAATATCACATTGGGGATTAGTCTTCAACACAGGACTTTTTTAGGGGGATAAAAACATTTGGTCCATATCGATGGGGGGTGAATTAATAAGTTAGTGAATAAGTGAATGGAAGAGTAAATTACTGGGAAGACAAATAATAAACTGAAAAGAAATAATTCCTCTAAAATAACACACTTCCTTAAAATTAAATTATGGTTATATTGGTGGTGCTGTCAGAATGAAGCCAATACTATGTATACAGAAAGTTTTCTTAAAGTTATAGGGCAAGATTATGCCTAGAACCAATTCTTTAAGCAAACAGTAGCCATGTCTAGAAAGAACAAAAGGGGAGGACCTAAGTAGAATAAAAATGGGGTTCCTTTCCCTTCCATTTCCCTTTTCCCTTTAGATAGTACTATGAAGAGCCAGAAGACTGATCTGAACTCTTGGAAGTGTGGTCCATGCTGATTAGTGTCAACACACTGCCAGTGTTAGGGAGATAATCTCACGCTAAGAAGTGAGGAAACATGGAAATGGAATTTGTTCCATTTCTTTGGAGTTCAGGTAGAATGTGAAGGTTTCATAGGGATTGGAAACAATCTTTAGATATGATTGGAAATACTAATATATACTTGTATGGTAGACTATTAGGGTCTTTTAATTTTTGTCTATGTTTCTATTTTTATCCTTAAGTTTTGGATAATGACTTTTTGAAAGACACTGACTATCTCAGCTATGCAAGAATAATCAGCTAAACAGAACTCTGGCTTATATTTCAAAATGAAAAGACTTGGCTTCTGGAATATATGAGAAGAGCCCAAAAGTTGGATGAACCTGATGAGAATATAATTAGATATTCTTGGACTAGCTGACTTTCTTGATTGGGGTGATCTCCTTTCAGAGCTGTATATCTGGCTTTTGTATCTTAGGAGAGGTTATATCTGCTAATGAATTCCTTCATCGTTATCACTGAACCAGTGACTGGCACACTGTAGGTACTGAGTAATGTGAGTAACCGTGAGAGTTTAGTATACATTTATAGATAGGCACTGGCTATAGATCCTTCAGTCATACAGTTCTGCATTGTTTGTTTGTTTTTTAAGATTTTATTTATTTATTTGACAGAGAGAGAGAGAGATCACAAGTAGGCAGAGAGGCAGGCAGAGAGAGAGGAGGAAGCAGGCTCCCCACTGAGTAGGGAGCCCAATGCGGGACTCAATCCTAGGATGCTGAGATCATGACCTGAGCCGAAAGCAGAGGCTTTAACCCACTGAGCCACCCAGGCACTCCCAGTTCTGCATTGTTACAGGTACTTCTCCCCCTGCCCCCTTTTTGTTTTATTTATTTATTTATTTATTTATTTATTTATTTATTTATTTGAGAGAGAGAGAGAGAGAGGAGGAGGAGGAGCACAGGGAGAGGGAAAGAGAGAATCTCCAGCAGACTTCCTTCTGAGCTCAAAGCCTGAGGCGGTGCTCAATCCCACACCCTGACATCATGACCTGAGCCATAACCAAGAGTCTTATGCTCAATGGACTGAGCCACCCAGGTGCCCCTGCCTCTCCAGCCTTTGTTTTCAGTCTTTGCTTTGTGTTCTTGCTGTGGTTGTGAAATTCTGGAGAATTTTCTTAATCATTCAGTAAATAACAAATATTTCTTTTTTTTAAGTAATTGAAATGGCCACTCTCCATAGGGTGCTAAAGACAAAAAGAAAAAAATCATTCAATCATTGTTAAGATTTCTGACCCCAATATTTCCCACATCACTGTGGTTAATAACTTAGTATTTCTAAGTCTCCATTTGATTAAATAGGGGAGGTAAAATTTATTATGTCTGTATTAAAGTTTATTGTAAGAGTTAAATGAAATAAATTAGCACCTTAAGCTAACAATAAACCTAATTGTCAAATTAACATTTGGAGCAGGATGGCTAACTGACCCCAAAGATTCATGCTCCTTTTCTATAATGTAGAGCTGCTCTGTTTAACTGCAGGTCTAGTTCCCTTACAGCAAGGTGGGATTAAATGAACATTACAGTTTCTTGGCAGCAGAATGTGAGTGGAAGTGATGTGTGTCAGGCCCTGGTATTTAAGAAAGAGATGTGATTTTCTCTACATCTCATCTCTCTGTCTCTGTCAGGCTGATATCAATATCACTGTCAACCTTCAAAAATGCTAACTTCAAAGGAAAATAGAACAGCTTCCATCATGCTGGATCACTGAATGATTTCACAGAACAGAGCCCTGGATTTCCTGCAGCACTCTATTAAATAGAAAAAAAAAAAGAAAGAAAATAAAGTTTTATTGTGTTAAGCCTCTGAAATTTAGAGATTATAATAGCACATGTCATTACTCTAAGTAGCCTAACTATAACTTAAAGAATGTCTTTGGGGCATCTGGGTGGCTCAATTGGTTGAGCATTTGACTTCAGCTGGGGTTATGGTCTTAGGGTCCTGGGATCAAGCCCCACCTGAGGCTCTTCACTCAGCCAAGAATCTGCTTGTCACTCTGCCCCTCTCCCTGCTCATATCCCCCCTGCCCCTCTCAGATAAAAAAATAGTCTTTTTAAAAAGAATTTTGAAAAAGAGTAGCTTCAACAACAAGCTCAAATACATAATGTTGGCTTAGTGGCTGGAGGTAGGCATTAAGAAAGCAGACAGAGTAGGCTGGAAAGATGTAGAGTTCTATTTTAGTGGAACAAAATGTTTGGTAAAACAATATGGCTTCTGGTCCTACAGTTCTAGGGAAAATGGTTAGGTGAAGCCAGAATGTTAGTGTGTGGCTACTATTGACTGTCCAGAGTATTTGAAAGAAAAAATGAACTCAAGCAAGGACTGGAGATCTTCAGGGGGAGATCAAAGGAATTAGAGAAAGTCTAGAGACTAACAGCATTACATATTAGAAAGGTTACAGTTTATGGGCTCTCAAATAGCAGGATACAATGTTTAAAAGACTTGCAACAAAGAACCTCTAAGTCTCCTTAAACTACTTATTATCAGCTCCGTTGCAAATACCACATTAAGAGAGGTACATCCCATTTAAGTCCATTGTTTCAGGTGATTTTCAGATAGGTACTACTAAGCTTAAAGAGAGAGCAGTGTGGGTGAGAAAGTTAAGAAATAAAGCCGATTTGAGAAACAGGTCCAGGAAACTATTTTAGATGTGATTATTGGGCCACAGACTTGACTACAAGCACATAGTTAAAAGTTGTTTTTTGTTTTTGTTTTTATTTCTCAGGGAATTGTATGCCAAAGAAACCAAAGTCCAGATTTAAACTATCTTATGACATTTGATTTTTGTTTTTATTTTTTAAAAGATTTTATTTATTTACTTGAGAGAGAGAGAGAGCACAACAACATGGGTGGGGGGTGGGGAGGGCAGAAGGAGAGGGAGAAGGGCAGAGGAAGAGGGAAAAGCAGACTCCCCACTGAGCAGGCAGCCCAGTGCAGGGCTGATCCCAGGACCCCAGGGTCATGACCTGAGCTGAAGGCAGACACTTAACCAACTGAGCCACCTAGAGGCCCCTGACATTCAATTTTTAAAATAATACTTGGTCCTCTAAACTTGGATGGGCATTGAGTAGGCTGTGAAAACTTCAGATGTTATGGAAGATAGAAGAGGCAGAAACTTTGAGTCAATGAATATAAGAACAATTAAGAACAGTAGGTAAAAGAATTCCTCCCAGAGAGCAGTATTACTAATTAAGGAATTTTTCCCACAACAGGACAGGGTTCCTTACAATGCCAATCCTGGAGGACCTCATTATTTCTACAGACTGGTGACTGCTTTGTGTCTCTTATTTTCCAACAGGGAGTTTTTAATTTACTTTCCACCCTTGTTTCCTGTATTGTGCATTGGGTGATGAAAAAACAAACGGCTTGTCTTTCAATTTATAGTTTTATAAATAATGAGGAGTTATATATGACCTGATGGAGAGAATTGTGAATTACCCAGAGATTTAGCTTTCAAGATGAGTAGAGGATCCACCAGTATGACATTTGGGATTTTCTCCTTTTGGGGGAAGGGAAAAGCATCACTGAATATGTTCTTTGCTTGGGAAGAAGAATGAACAAAGAAATTTGATGACCAGACAGGCAGACCTTAGGAGGGATACCAAACTATCCATCGAATACCTGTTTTCTTCCATAGAGTACAGATTTTTTTTTTTTATGAGAAGCAGCTGTCCAGTTAAGACCTATATTTTCCAGAAAATGCTCACATCAAGGCAGGGCCATCAACTTCTTGCCAAAAGACCATAAGCAAAAGTGGCATACGTCAATTCTGGACCAAAACAATTAAGAAGCGCTGTGTGTGCCTTCTCTTGTTCTTCTCTTATTTATAAACGAAAAGTCATAGGTAAAAAGGGCAGATGCTGAAGATGAAGAGGTGAGTAAGACCTACATCCAGCAGTTAGCAACAGCTGGTCTTTTGTCTGACTCTGGAGATATAGGTTCAGTCTTCTGTGGTCTACTTCAGCTATATCATCTGCATTCTATGCAGTCCAAATACATGCTTCTTATAAGTTTTAATTTGTACATATTTCCCTAGCCGGCATAATTTCATCAAGGATAATGTGGAATTTCAGTGGCAAGTTTGGGAAAATTTTGACATGAATGAGATTATTCACTTGAGACACACTTGAGACCAACAAAAAATAGAAATTAAAAAAGGAAAAAAAATCTTGTGAAGAGATTTACTGTCCTGTCTGCCAAAAAGAAAGATTACTTTGTATAATACATGAGACAACTGTCTTTCATTTCTATACTTCAGAAATTAATGAGTATCAGCTTGTGGATTGAATGACTTGATGAAATAATCAAGAGCCTGAGTTATTTAAACCAGTTCTGAAAGAAAGTTCTCTTTCTTTTGAATATATGTGTTAAGATGTGTTTTCCTACATTTAAGTCTTCTTCTTTCCCTGCAGAAGGAAGATAATAAAACTTTTACAATGATGGTCATATAAAAAATGATAACTGGGAAGAAAATATTTAACTATGAATTTGAGTAATGAGTTTTGTTCTGAGCTGCTATGTAAGAAGAAAAACTAGAGGGCGACTGGGTGACTCAGTGGGTTAAAGCCTCTGCCTTCGGCTTGGGTCATGATCTCAGGGTCCTGGGATCGAGCCCCCCATTGCGCTCTCTGCTCAGCAGGGAGCCTGCTTCCTCCTCTCTCTCTGCCTGCCTCTCTGTCTACTTGTAATCTCTGTCAAATAAATAAACAAAATCTTAAAAAAAAAAAAAGAAAAACTAGACACTTAGGGTTTTGGATATTATTTCAAGAATCTTTTAAAATTTGGCTTATAAATACAGAAATTTATAAATTATATTGAAAAGAGTCATGTTATTTTCCTGACAATAAATTAACCTGTCAACCAATTTGACTTATTTAATTTGGTTTAGAAACCAATATATAAAAATTGGGTTAGCACATATTTTAGTTAGTATATGGCATAGATTTATTTTTTCATGATTTAAAGATGGTGATTTATGTAAATGGCTAAATCAAATTCTATAGACTAGTTACTAAAAGTGCAATAGAATGAATATGATCTATTTATTTATCAAGGGAATTGTTATGGTTTATTAAGATGGTAAATTCAATATATGTGCTGTCTTATTTGGTATGATGATAAAATTTAATTTTATTTTAGTTCTAAATTTGAAAACTTTAAATATGTCATCCATTTGTGTGTGTGTGTGTACCCCTGTTTATTATGCAGCTTGGGCTGTCATCACAAAATTCCACAGATCGGTGGCTTAAGCAACTGAAATTAATTTTCTCGCAGTTCTGGTGGCTGGAAAATCAACACTGGACATTCCATCAGGGTACAGTATCTGTTGAGAGCTCTCTTCTTGGCTTGCAGATGACTGCTTGCATGATGGAGAGAAAAAGCAAGCTCTCCCATAACTCTTCTTAAAAGGATTTTAATGCTATCAAATGAGGGCCCCCTCATCACTTAACCTTACTTGTACCTTTATATAGGATACAGTCATACTGGGAGTGTTAGGGTTTCTTTTGAAGGAACACAATTCAGCCCATAGCAACCTATGTATAAAACTTACTAATTAATGTTTTGTTCTGTAATGTTAGATGTATAATATTCAAAAGGAATGAAGCTAGATTATTCCTTATAATGACTAAAGGGTTCTGTGCTTAGATTACAGAATTATCACATACTATATTTCTATAATTTCAGCATAAACCTAAATCATTGTAACAATAACAAATCTTTAGTTTTGAAAAAAAAGTTAGAAATTCCTAATGATCATGGTTCTTCAATGCTGTATATTTGGAAAATATTGCCTGTTTGGATACTAATGGCATGTTCATGTGCTGTCAAACTTCTGATCCAAATGCCCAATTCAGAATAATGAAATGCTCAGTATGTCTACTTTGCCTGAACTATTTTATATAAACTCATACAGACTCTGTATTTTTTACATAAACTGATATAAAGATTTCCTTTTTACTTGTAAGAGAAGTGATAACAGGAATAGTTAGGGTTTCCTTATCATTCCCCAAATTTTTATTTATTAAAAATTAGTGTTATGGAAATTAAATAAATGACAAATAAATAGAATGATTTCATCTTCCTAGGTTAATTATATATAACCAGAATATCATAATATACATACAATTCAATAATTATTTCTTATGTTAAAACAAATACAATTCTGCTTAACCATAAAGTTTGACATAATTGTCTCCAAGTTGAGCTTGCTTCTAGCTTCTACATTCTTATCACCCAGGACAATCAATATAAGTATGGAATAAATCAAAAGACTGTGGAGGTTTGCAATGTTCTTACTGTTTGCTATATGTTCTTATTCCAATATCCAGTAACTGCAGCCTTATTAATTAATTCTATGTTGTACTACAAGAGAGGATGGTACTCTCTTTCATTCTGATATTACCAGTTAATATAATAATAATAATAAATAAAAGCCAGAGCATTTCTGTTCATCTTACCACCATAACAGAGATAAACTGGATATGTGATCTTAAGCCAACTAATAGGGAAACTATAACTATACAGTCATGAGGTTATCTAGTATATCTACTTGCCCGTAGCAAAATATTGACAAAACTTTAAAGGTTAGGCAGTGATTAAACCCAAAATCTTGATGGCTCTTTGCTTACAAAAGGATTTTATACCATTTTCCCAGAAATAGGTTATGGATTTCCCTAGGTTATTGTTAATTAAGATAGAAGCTCTTCCAAGTTGGAAAGCCAAAACTTTAACAATACAATAAAGAAAAAGGATTGCCTGACTTTTTTTTTCTACTGAGGCCCAAATTATATCATGATGGAAACACTCACCTTACTAATGCTGCTGTTAGGTAGTTCTCTAAGGCACTTCATCATATTCAAAATGGTACTGCCCATATCACATTCAATATTCAAGTAAGGTTAAAAAGACAAAATTAATCCTCAAGCTTAGATTAGTAGGTACACACCCAAAAGAACTGTAGGCAGGCATTCATACAAATGTTTGTACATGGATATTTATAAGCAGCATTATTTGCAATAGTGAAAAGATGGAAACAATACAAATGTCCATCAATGGATGAATGGATAACAAATATGGTAAGTCCTTACAGAAACTTAATTCAGCCATAAAAGAAATGAAGTTTTGACACAAGCTCCGACGTGAATAAGCCTCAACAATATTATGCAAAGTGGAAACTAGACATAAAAATTCCCATATTATATGACTTCATTTATATGAAATATCTAGAATAGGAAAATCCATGGAAACAAAAAGTATGAGTGACTGTCAGAGGCTGAGGAAAGGGGGAATGAGTGGCTGCTTAATGGGAATGTGTTCTCTTTTGGAGCTGATGAGAACCTTCTGAAACTAGATAAAGATGATGGCTGCAAAAAATTGTGAACAAATTAAAAATTCCTGAATTGTTCACTTAAAAATGATTAATTTTATGTCATATGAATTTCACTTCAAAAGACTTAAAACTATTAAAGATTTTATTTATTTATTTGACAGAGAGAGAGAGATCACAAGTAGGCAGAGAGGCAGGCAGAGGGAGAAGGGGAATCAGGCTCCCTGCTGAGCAGAGAGCCTGAAGCGGGGCTGGATCCCAGGACCCTGAGATCATGACCTGAGCTAAAGGCAGAGGCTTAATTAACCCACTGAGCCACCCAGGCACCCAAGACTTAAAAACTTAAAAGAGCCAAACTTTCAAACTCCTGAACTTCCTTAGTCTAAATTTTCACCTTTGACCTTAATGACAATGAGGTCAACTCTTTTGAAAGTCCATTTATTTTATCCATATGAACTTAGAATCCTAGCCATCTGGAAGTACTTCTATCAGTCCTAGACACTGCCTTATTACAGAGTGATATGAGTAATCATCAAAAAGAATTAAACCAATGCACTTAGTGTTATTACCAAGATATAAGCCCCTTTTCCTCAACATCCTAAATAAAAACAAACAACAAATGACACCAAAAACTCTCCATAATTTCAAAGCCATAGACTTCATCTTTTGGAAAAGACCTCAGAGAAACCATCCTGGAACCCCAAAGAAAAGGACTTTCAAGTACTGTTATCATTTTAGTCTGCATGCTAGAGTGCTTATTCTTGGATAGATGTGTCTCAAAGATGAGTCTCAAAGAGATGTAAGTCAATCACTATAAGACTGTTCCAACTGATGGCCTCAAACTAAGGATTCTTAGGAATTTTTAAAACTGCCTTAGATAGAGAGCTTCTGCCTGCCAATTCTAAATCATCAGGAAAATGTGAATCAAAACTACAATGAGATGTCATCTCACATCTCACACCTGTTAGGATGTCTGTTATCAATACCTATATATAGAGGTTTTATATATATACATATATGTGTGTGTGTGTATACATTTGGAATATATATATGTGTGTATATATGTGTATATATATATATATTTTTTTCCAAGTATTGGCAAGAATGTGGAGAAAAGTGAGAAAAGTGAACCATTATATACTGTTGGTGGGAAAGTGACTAGTATAGCCATTAAGACAATCAGTATGGTGCTCGCTTTGGCAGCACATATACTAAAATTGGAACAAAGACGATCAGTATGGAGGTTCCTCAAAAAATTAAAAATCTGTAAAAAGTAAAAATTAAAATCATATTATCTAGTAATCTCACTTGTAAGTGTAAATCCAAGGAAAGGAAATCAGAACTGTAAAGAGTTATCTGCACTCCCATGTTGATGTCAGAATTATTCATAATAACCAAGAAATAAGAAGAACCTAAACTTTCTCCAATGAATGAATGGGTGAAGAAAATACACACACACATACACACATGCACAGGAATATTATTCTTCCTTAAAAAGAAGAAAATCCTTACATTTGTGACAACATGGATGGTGCTGGAGGACACTAGGCTAAATGAAAGAACCAAGACAGAAAGAGAAATACTGCATGATCTCACTTATATGTATTGTCTAAAATATTCAAACTCGTGGAAGCAGAGATTAAAGTAGTGTTTACCAGAGTAGGGGCAGGAGAATACTGGAACGATGTTGGTCAAAGTGTTCAACATCTCAGTTTTGCAAGATGAATAAATTCTGGAGGTCTGATGCACAGCATGGTGATGATAATTAATTATACTTTATTGTATAATAGAAATTTGCTAAAAGAGTATATTTTTAATCTTCTCAACACACACACATATAGATAGAAATAGTAACAATGTGATATGATGAATATGTCAACTAGGTTTATCATGGTTATCATTTCATAATGTGTATAAATGTATCAAAACATCAAGCCATACATCTTAAATACAATTTTAATAAGTCAATGATACTTGATAAAGCTGTTAAAAGATAAAAGTACATCATATTTTTCTATACTTTTGAAATGTAGCCAAACTAAACAAAAGGATTCTTTTCTCCCTCTAGTTTTATGCTTTTTATACCACTCTATCTCTAGCCCCTATAGAATAGTGTCTTAATAAGCAATTGTTATTGTTTATTAATCTGCATATACTATACTATGTCAGTCTATGCTACACATCTTAGAGGGCTGACTATGGGTTTTTCTCTTCAACCTCTGAGTTCTGACTTTAGACTGTGTATTGCTGATGCCATTTAACAGAAAACCTCTTTGTTTTGTTTTTAGAAAGCAACATTGGCTTATCTCCTCAAATTTATTATCACCCTCACAATACCATCATTCTCTACCTTGTGCTTTGCTCAAACAGTCCATGAGTAGTGATTGTGACTCAGAGACACCCACTGCTATTACATGACTCAATATGTATCAGCCTGTCTACTATCTAGGCGATATTCAGTGCCTTTTAACAAACTCAGCTGCTTTCTCCTTGCCCATCCTCATCTTGCCCTTTCATATGTTGAACTTATTTCCCTCTAGGGGCCAGGACTTTGTTTTTTTTTTTTTTTTTTTTAAGATTTTATTTATTCATTTGACACAGAGAGAGAGATTACAAGTAGGCAGAAAGGCAGGAGAGAGAGAGGAGAGAGGAGGAAGCAGGCTCCCTGCTGAGCAGAGAGCCCGATGCGGGCCTCGATCCCAGGAGCCTGGGATCATGACCTGAGCCGAAGGCAGCGGCTTTAACCCACTGAGCCACCCAGGCGCCCGGGGCCAGCACTTTGGAAGCCTGACTAAATGTCTACAGCATGTTAGTTTCTCAAGAGATGCTTGAAAATGGGGTGGTGGGAAGCTGGAAGTACTATAATTTTCTCCTTTCCCTCTTGTTGGTGCAAGCCCCATGTTATCATTGGAGAAGAATTTACCCTAATAGCTCCCTAGCTCAGCATCTAATATATAAATAGGTCTCAACTTTAATATATATGTCCTTTGTATATAGAATTCCTAAATCAAGTATTCAAAGTGGAACCTCTTCATTTAATCAGTGTCTCACATAAGGTACAGACTGTATCATCTGGATGGCTTAGTATCTTTCCCTGTATCTCCATGTCTTGTCTGAAGCCAAATATGCCCTATATGAAACAAATGTGGCAATATTCTCATTTCTTAAACCCTGCTTTTCTTTTTTCTTTTAAAGATTTTACTTATTTATTTGACAGAGAATAAGCAAGAGAGCATCAAGCAAGGGGAGGGGCAGAGGGAGAGGGAGAAGAGGCTACCCATGAGCAGGGAACCTGATGCAGGGCTTGATCTGGGGACCTTGGGATCATGACCTGAGGTGAAGGCAGACACTTAACCAACTGAGCCACCCAGGTACCCCTGGATCTTGGTACTCTTGCTTTGAGCTTCTTGTTCTTATACGTGTGCAGGTGTATCCTTTTTATCCTTGTACCTCAGTCACACTTCAAACTGAAACTATCTGTGAATTTTATACTTGGTTTTCAGCATCACTCTGTACATAAAGATACACAGCCTGTCATGCTGCTCTCTGCCTAGTGCCTCAAGCACCCTTTGTTAGAAAAGAGGTTCCAATAAATATTGAAGGTTATTTGTTGATGCAAACTTTAATTACTTTTGTGAAAACATTCACCCTGATCTTATATACAGAGAGTAAAAAGACTATTCACTAGGAGACAAGCTATCCCCACAGAATGAATTTTTATTTCATTTCACTACCAAAATGATGCTCCTGACCTTTCTAGATTTTAATATATTATCACTCACAATGATATTCTGACTAATAGTGATATAAATAGGGGCTTCTATATACCATATCAGATAAAAGATATTGACTTTGTAATAGAATGAAATTGTTTTCTACTTTCTAGTCACATTGTAAATGTACTTTTTTTTTACAAGGAGAGAGAAAAGAGCTTTTGGACAATTTCCATAATAGTTAATCCCAATGCCTCCCTACCACATCCAGCTTGAGAGTGTGATTATATGGCCCCATAAAAACACTCATAATTAACAAGATCATCCAACTCTGCCCCATGTAGGGAGATGAAAGCAAAAGTTTCATGCCCCAGAAGCATTATATGATTGTAGCCCACACTACCCAGGAACATTGAGTATTGTGTGGTATGAGCCTTTACAGCTTCCACACAGAACCACAGACAGCCAGTTGCCTAAAAATGACCAATTCGTAAATCTCATTTTTAGTGAGGTCTTTGGTTTTGGAATCAAGGTAATACTGGCTGCATAGAATGAGTTTGGAAGTTTTCTTTGTATTTCTATTTTTCTGTAACAGTTTGAGAAGAGTAGGTATTAATTCTTTAGATGTTTGGTAGAATTCCCCAGGAAAGCCATCTGGCCCTGGACTTTTCCAAAGAAGACATAAAAATGGCTAAGAGACATATGAAAAGATGCTCAACATTACTCATCATCAGGGAAATACAAATCAAAACTACAATGAGATGGCACCTCACACCCGTCAGAATGGCTAAAATTAACAACACAGAAAACAACAGATATTGGCAATGATGTAGAGAAAGGGGAACCCTCATACACTGTTGGTGGGAACGAAAACTAGTACAGCCACTCTGGAAGACAGTATGGAGGTTCCTCAAAATGTTAAAACTAGAGCTGTCCTATGACCCAGAAATCACACTAATAGGTATTTATCCAAAGGATACAAAAGTAGTGATTTAAAGGGGGCACATGCACCTTAATGTTTTAGCAGCAATGTCCACAATAGCCAAACTATGGAAAGAGTGCAGATGTCCATCGATAGATGAATGGATAAAGAAGACGTGGTACATACACACACACACACACACACACACACACACACACACACACACACACACTATTACTCAGCCATCAAAAAGAATGAAATCTTTCCAATTGCAATGATGTGGATGGAACTAGAGGGTATTATGCTAAATGAAGTAAGTCAGCCAGAGAAAGACAACATGATTTTACTCATGTGGAACTTAAAAAACAAAACAGATGAACAGTGGGGAAGGGGAGGATAAATAAATAAGATAAAAACAGAGATGGAGGTAAACCATAAGAGACTCTTAACTATATGGAACTAACTGAGGGTTGCTGGAGGGGAGGTGGGTGGGAGGACGGGGTAACTGGGTGATGGGCATTAAGGAGGGCATGTGATTTAATGAGCACTGGGTGTTATATTCAACTGATGAATCACTAAATTCTACTCCTATAATAATATACTATATGATGCAACTAATGTATCATTGACCACTATACCATTGATGTACTCTATGTTGCCTAATCGAATTTAAATAAAAATAAAGTTAAATTAATTAATTAAAAGATAATAATATACTATATGTTAACTAAATTGAATTTAAATTAAAAAAATTAAAAAAAGAATCTGTGATTTTTCAAAACACACTTTCCTTCTAGAGTTGTTCAGCAAGATCATACTCACTGCGTTCTGGTTTTTCCCAAGAATGTAGCTCCAGGTTATCTTGGTTAGTACTTTACATTTCTTACTTTTAAAGAACCACCATTCTAGAAGAATATGCTAATGGCATAGAAAGATATTTGTAAAACACTAGTAAGATGAAAAAGTAGTTCTTACCATTTGCAACAATGTGGATGGAGCTAGAGAGTATAATGCAAAGAGAATGAGCAATCAGGGAAAGACAAATACCATATGATTTCCTCCATATGTGGAATTTAAGATACAAAACAGATGAATGTATGGGAAAGGGAAAAAAAAGAGAGAGAGAGAGACGGAGGAAAACCATAAAAGACTCCTAACTGTAGACAACAAACTGAGGGTTGCTGGAGGGGTGGTAGGTGGGGGATGGGCTAAATGGGCCATGGTATTAAGGACAGCACTTGTGGCGAGCACTGGGTGTTATATGTAAGTGAAAGATCATTAAGTTCAACTCCTGAAACTAATATTACACTATATGTTAACTAACTAAAATGTAAATAAAAATTTGAAAATAAAAAATATGAATAGTAAAAATATAAGAAAGAGGCAATCATTCCCACGCCCCCTGTCCATGCATTCTATGGTATGCAAATAAAAGACATATCCAAGAATTCATATGCTTCTGGAGGTGATTTCTAAAGCTAAGTACTGTATCAGTGGACTGATATAGATGTGTTCTGTTAGTCCTCTTCCCAGGAATGCCAAGAGGTCAAGGAGCTTTCATGTTGAAGAACAGAAACACATAATGTTACCTATTCAACAGATTATATTTCAGTAGCTGGGGTGGGCTTTTAAATGCAAAGGATATACTTTATTTTTTTTCTTATTATGATATAAATCATAACTGTTATTAAAATCTATAAAGTATAGACAAATAAGAAAACAAAATAGCAAAAAGCATCATAAACATGTAGAGATATGTTTTATTGCATCTACTCTATTTTTTCCTTTTAGATGATGTGTGATGGTGTGTATATATATATATATATATATATTTAACATAATACTTGTTTTATAAGCTATTTTTGTCTAATAAAATAGTTTGAATATTTTATGCTATGTAGTCCTATAATGATGTACTTTTTAAAAATTGCATAGTATTGCATACTAAAAATGTACCATAGGATATTTATACAAGTCTCTAATATATGGAGATTAATGTGTTTGCTAATTTTCATATGCTATCATGAGCATAGCAATATCCTTGTTTTGAGTCCTACATGTGTTATAAATTATTTAACTGTGAATTACTAATTAAAATTGTATGAATAGAATAAAGGATTCAGTTACATATTGGCAAATGTTCTTCAAATGGTTGTAATCCATTATATTCGTGCTAGGATGTACATGCCTGTTCTCTAAATCACAAACAGCATTGGATGTCATCTCTTTGAGGTAAAATGCTGCTCTTACTTTTGCTTGTTCTTAATTCATTTGATTACTAATGATATTGTACATTTTTATACTTCTATAATTCATTTCAATGTCTTTTTTTTTTAAGATTTTATTTATTTATTTCACAGAGGGAGAGAGATCACAAGGAGGCAGAGAGGCAGGCAGAGAGAGAGGAGGAAGCAGGCTCCCCACTGAGCAGGGAGCCCGATGCGGGCCTCGATCCCAGGACCCTGAGATCATGACCTGAGCCGAAAGCAGAGGCTTTAACCCACTGAGCCACCCAGGCGCCCTCAATGTCTTCTTTTTTATGACTGTAAAATTCCCTTGCCTATCGTTTTGTTGGGGTGGCTATATTTTTCTATTGATCCATAAAAACACTTTATATATTAAAGATAAAAATACTTTGTAATATACATGACACATATTGGTTATTTCTCTTTCAGTCTGTAGATCATATCCTTGAAATTTACAAATTAAAAGGAAATATACCTACATGTCCTCTTAGTATATACTTGACATTCTAAATTATGGAGTTATTTTGGCGTATGCTATAAGGTAGAAATCCACTTATTCCTAAATAATCATTTGTCCCAAGATGATTAAATGTTTATGGTTTTTTGTTTGTTTGTTTTTAATTCATGGAAGAATACCACAGATTTAGTTAAAAATTTAACCTCCATTTTACCATTTGGTAAAAGTGTATCCTAAATTAGAAGGTGCAGGATCCATGTAAGACTTTTAAGCCCTTGACTGGCTTGAAATGCTCAAATGTGGCTGGATGTATTGCTTACTCAGTTTGGTCCTATGAGACCTAGCACTGTGACTACCATTGACACACAGATTACATATGGCCTCCATATTTTTCTAATTTATAGCCAACATTCAAGTTCTTCCAAATCAGTCTAGACCACGTAACTGTATTCCTCTCCTGAGGAGCTCCTGCAGTATTTCTGCCCAGCGAGACAATTAATGTTCAAAATGTTATTAATCCAGTCATCTAAAACTGTTTTTAGAAGCTATTTGAGTTATCTATTTATGAAATTTTGTAAGGAAGAACACAGTCATGAAACAAAGGACAATTTGCTACTGGATAGCATTGGGCTACTATAGGCTAGCATATCATTGTGGTAGATGTAAACATGATATGTGATATTTTTTCTTCAAAAATAATTTGTTCAGAAGGTGTAGACAGAGGAATCAATGTGAGGATATACTGAATGAATGCCAAAGGTCACACAAAGAGCAGAGTAGAGCTATGGTGAAAACCTAGATCTATCTAACTCAACTAATGATGCTTTTTCCTGAACATCACAGACCATACAATATGAATGATTTTGCCATCCAGAGAAACTGTATTTAAGTAATGATTTATTTTCCCATTTATTAATAAATCAAAATATAATAATGCCAGGTACTGTTCTAATCAGTCTAAGATAGCCGGCTCTATCATAATGATTTGACCTAACGGTTAAAAAATAATCTTAATATCTTTTTTATTTGTTCAGCCTGATTTCTGAATTAAATTTCTGTGATGCTCCAAAAATTAAAAAACATTAAATACTTGTGTTTATGTCTTTTAAGAATCAGAGGTCTTGGAGTAGGGTACCGATAACTGAAGAATAGTTTGTCAGTAAACCAGAGGGAATTGCAGAGAAATTGTTCTAACCTCATGAATCAAACCCATACCTTCTGATTAGCAGGAAGCCCTGTATTTTCAATAGGTCCATCTATTCAACTGTTTTTGAGATCCCCAAACAATAAAAATCTTCATATCTCAAAAGCTTCTTAAATCTTATTAGTTTATGCATCTTGGGTAAGATAATTTTCCTTTTGGTATAGACACTCTGTAACATATTATCCAAACTTGGATACCTTAAAGGGGACTCTTATCAGATGAGATAGCAGTAAACATGTGAAAAGTGAGACTGTCCTGAGTAAGCTGGTTCATAATCATTATAAACTAGACTGTGTTGTGTACCTCTAGGGATCCCCTAGAAGCAAATAGTGTGACACTACTCTCATTTGTCACCTAGTTGGAGGGCAGTGTCATTTCTACTTCCCATTCCACATATCCTCTTAACTCATAGCAAATCTTTAAGGTCCCTTGGTGCTTTTCCTGAATCTACAGACTTTCATTCCTAGGGCATGGAGTTATTCTTGAGTGGATAATATGGCAGAAGAATGTCCAGACAGAAAAATTATCTAGTCTCACCCTTTATTTCTGACTTCCAGATCCTAGTACTTAGGCATGCAATTCAGCATGAATTTCTACCTTTAATTAGGTGATCTTTAGGGACCCTGCATCTATGTGGCTCTCTAATCCCATCAACTCCAGTCTGTTAGACATGACAATACATATCTGAACTACATTTTTAGACGTGGTTCAAATACTTTCCTTTAGCCACCTAGAACCCATTCAAGTACCCCCTAAAATTTGATGAGTTAGCTATCTAGAATTCTTTAATTGTTAGAAGGGTGGTCAGCCAAAGACTAAATCCACATGCCAACTTAAAAAATTTTACCTCCATCTCAGTCAAGATAGCCAGATACATCATTATTACTTACAGAACACAACCTAGCTCATAATGATTCCTTCACCAATCCCTGCTGTGTTTCAAAAAGGGATTTGAGATTGGCAATCTCAAAGAGGGTTTTTTAAAAAGTCTATTCTAGCTGAATATTTTATCAGAATTATTTTCTATTTTTTCTATTTCCTCAATATCATGTCATTTTGGTGCCATTACTGATGCTGTCAATGACAAATAGAGGATAACTTTAAAACACAATTGTGAACATTTACATGCACTTCTTCATTTGAGGTACACAACTATAGGAAATCAAGAAATATTGTTTATCATTCCATTTAATTGTTGAGAAAACTGAGAAATTTTAAAATTTTTCCCATGGTAAGGAAAAATTAAAAATAAGTAAAAATTTTCCCAGGGTCTAACAATTAAAAAGTGACTGAACCAGAATAGAAAGTCTATGTTTTCTGGAGCTATATTTTGTGCCCTACAAACAATGAAAATACTTCCTCACTGCAACAACTTTTTTAAATGGCTTCACCAACACCAATGACAGGAAGTTGAAAGACATGGGTAGAGCACCAAGGTGAATATCAGTGCCCATCCAGCAGTCCCTTTTCATAAAATGCCCCTTTATTTTTCTGCTTGATAGATCTCTGTTTGCAATGGAATCAACTTTCTCTTTTTGGCAATGTATCCCTCTGGTCTAAACACTTCAGCTTTGACCTTAAGTTTATGTCCCTTTATATTCTCTTAGATAAATGCCATACCCTGGGATACATAAGGGATTGCCTGGTACCTTTTTAATCATTTGTATTGCCTTTTGAATATCTTGCATTATCCCACTGATGCTGGAAACATCAGGACATCATTTTACACAGATCAGCAACTCTGTGTACATGAGTTCAGATATTTTGCAATTGTGGCAGAATAGCATTCCACTCATTTCTCTCATAGATGTCAGTTGTGTTTAAAACTGATTCTTCAGATCTAAGCACTGGACCTCCAATGCTGCATCAGAGAAGGCCAGGCAGGATTTTACATGCATCTGCAATGTCTGTGATCAGTATTAGAATATGTATTATATTGTGTTGCAGATTAAGGTTCAAGTTTAGGTTGACGGTCTTACTCCATCACTAATTCATCCAATGGTGGGCAAGTTACTAAACTATCTAAGTCTCATTCTTCTCGTCTGTCCAGGGGTTATTAGGATTACATGTCATTTATGTGACAATGCCCGAGATAGCCTAAATGCTCAATAAATAGTAGCTCTCACTAAAATTAATGGGAATGACCTCTACTGAATCAGAAATTAATAATTTTTTGTTTGATTTTTGTTACGTTTAAAGAAGGTAAGCAATAATGGCTTAAATGCTATAGTACATAATAAAGTGAGATATCCCAAATATTGGCCTCAAGACACATGGAGCACTAAAAAGAAAACTACCTCAGAGGCAAGGGGGCTTTGCCTGCAAAGAAGCTGTGCTAAAACCGCTTCACCATGAGACACAAGTAGAAAAACTTGTATGGTTTCCATTCAAGTGATTAAAAGAGTTGTTTTCATTAGATAATTAATGCCTCACATGCTTGCTTATGCATTCCTTCTTGCTCCAGAAACTTTTTATTTTTAAATCATACCTTCTTAACTGAATTATCTATAGTACACTGAAAGAATCAGCTAACTCAGTTACCCATCTCTGATGGAGGGTTTTTTTATTTAATGAAGTTGAAAATGTAAATGTGTAAGTTCATTAAGGGCACAAGGGATGGAACTTTCATGGGATGAGCATAGGAAAACATTTTTCCAAGCAGAAAGGTCACACAGTGCAGAAAAGAGAAGGCAAATGGGAAGTGGAAGATCAATCATTAATGATGCATGACCTTGACAACTGACTGAATCCCTCTGGGTTTAAATTCTCCCATCTGTTAAGAAGATGGTGTATTTGGTGAGCTGTGATGTTCCTTGTTGAGTTCTAATCATTAAATGTTGAGAGGAATTTTCTAGAAATTTTTGGTTTCCTTTTCATTTGAAACTCAGATGTAGTCAATTGAGTTAGTCATAAAACTCAATTATAGCCTCCCATCATCACTCATTTATAGAGATTAATTATTATTTTTATAGTTATTTGGTTCATCTCTTTTCCTATCATTGCTGATACTGCCATTCCTATCTTCCCCACTGTAGGTCTTGCTCTAACAAAGTCAATATATGTTTTTGGATGAATTTTTAAAGATTTATTTATTCATTTGAGAGAGAGAGAGAGACAGCAAGCATGCACACATGCACTCAAGCAAGGGGAAGGGCAGGGGGAGTGGAAAGGGAGAGAGAATCTCCAGCAGACTCCCCACTGAGCGGAATGAGATGCAAGGCTTGATCTCAAGACCTAGAGATCATGACCTGAGTGGAAATCAAGCGTCCAGAACTTAACTGACTGAGCCACCCAGGAACTCCTAGATGAATTTTCTAGATGCAATCTTTCCATTACATAAAGAATATTTAAAGACACAATTCATTTTATTACTTCTGTTTGTCCTAACATTGTTTTAAACTATTTGTTTCTCCAGCACATTGTTTCTCAATGCCACCAGAGTATTACACAGTAAGCTTCCATACTTATCTATTCCCCAAGGGTAGGACACCGAGATGATCTCCATTGAATTATTACCCTAAATATTTAGTCTTTGCCAGGATAATTCTTAGGCAATTTATAGTTTTATTGGTATTATAAGCAGTATCCTTTTTACCATCTCCATGCTTTTATCAAACTGTTCTATCTGGTGAGGAAAAACTTATTGATTTATTAGTATCTTGCATTTGAAAATCGTGCTTAATCCTCTTATTAGTATTAATGATGTAAAAGTAGATTCTATTTCACTTTTTAATAGATGACAATACTACCTGTAATAGAGGCTTTGTTTCTTCTTATCCTTATGCTTTTTATACCTTTTTCTTTTATTGTAGTAAAAACTTCTGTTAATGATAGCAGCCTTTTCTCCTTTATAATACTAAAAGAAATAAGTCAAAGTTTGTCCACTGAATTTGATATTTACTGTATGTTTTGATATACATCCTTGATTAAGAAAGTTATATTATTATTAGCAGTAAAAACATTTTCTATGTAAATTTTAACAATATTAACTCTTCCAATCCATAAATACAGGATATTTCCTATTTATGTTTCCATTTATGTGTGTCTCCAGTTTCTTCCATCAATGCCTTATAGTTTTCATGTAAACCAACAATCTTACTTGTACGTATATCCAAAGGAAATGGAATTGGTCATTCTAAGATAGCTGCACTCTCATATCCACTGAAATACTATTCACAATAGCCAAGACATGGAAATAACTTGTGTATGTCAACATATGAACAAATAAAGAAAATGTGACACACACACAGACACACACACACACACACGAATATTATTTAGTCTTAAAAAAAGGAAATCCTATCATTTGCAAAAACATGAATGAACCTATAAGACATATGTTAAGTGAAATAAGTCAGACACAGAATGACAAACATTGTATGATCTCACTGATATGCGAAATCTGAAAAAGTCGAACTCCTAAAAGATGAGAGGAGGACTACTGGCTGCCAGGGACTGGGGGGGGGGGGGGGGGAAAAAGTTGGGAAAATATGGTCAAAATATTATAAACAAATAACTTCAGGAATTTTATGTACAGCATGATGATTGTAGTTATAATACTGTATTGTATCTGTTAAATTTCCTAAAGCATTAGATCTCAAGTATTCTTACACACACACACACACACACACACACACACACAAGTGAAGTATGTATTCATTAACTTGATTGGGGAGCCATTTCACAATGTAAATGTATATTAAATCATTGTGTTTTATATTCTAAATATATATAATTTTTATTTATCAATTTTACCTGAATAAAGCTGGGAGAGAAAATGTTCCTTCCTATGGGATTTAAAGAAGATTCTATTTTTTTGCGTATTTCCACACTAAATTGTTACACATGTCCAATTGGTTAAGTAGTGTACATTCTCTCTGAAGATAATTGCTAAACATCCACAATTAGCACAAAACTAGGCAACAAAATGATTACAAACCCTACCATAGAGAAATTTAAAATTCAAGAAGAGAAACAAATTGTGAATGCAAATAAGAATAAAGCATGCTAATCTTTATGAGCCAAGGTCAAGAAAAATGCTGTGGGAGTTGAGAGGAAAACAATTTTATCTTATACAGAGGTATGTGGAGATGAGGGGTGATACACAGAGGGATTTGTTACAGAAGAGTCACTTTAATATGTGTCTGGAAGTACAGGTGAAAAAGGGCAGGTGCAGAAAGAAAAATGGAACACAGCTACAAGTCTGAGAGAACACAGGCTACATTAAGAAGTGACAAGTCCCCTGAAGGGGTTCAATGGAAAATTTCATGGCTAGGGGCTCAGGATCATGTGTAAATTAAATTTGTATGAATTAAAGTCTTAAATACCACACTAAAAGATGTTGACTATGACCAGTAGGCAATGTGAAAACAAAACACAAAAAACAAAAAACCAATTACACCGGGGTGCCTGGGTGGCTCAGTGGGTTAAAGCCTCTGCCTTCGGCTCAGGTCATGATCTCAGGGTCCTGGGATCGAGGCCCGCATCAGGCTTCCTGCTCGGCGGGGAGACTGCTTCCTCCTTTCTCTCTGCCTGCTTGTGATCTCTCTCTCTCTCTCTGTGTCAAATAAATAAATAAAATCTTAAAAAAACCAACAACACAGAATGATTTTAAACAGAAAAGTGATGTGATCAGAATTAAAAACAACAACAACAACAACAACATAATGATTGGGACCTTCCATTAGCAGGTTACTGAAATAATCCAGAGGGGAGCAAATGAGCTATAGATATGTGATAGTGGTATTGGGGGGAGGGGAGGGATGGGAAAGTTTCTTAGCAGGTAAAATTGTGAGAACTGGGCATATAATTTAAAAATTAAAAATCAAAATATTAACAAAGTGCAAAGTGATTATCTACCTCTCTATCTATATTACTATTATTAATAGGAGTGTTGTGTTCCTAGGAGAACACTGAGACTTTTTAAGGCTATTAAACACACACACACACACACACACACACACACACACACACACACACTAAAGAACCATCACTTTATAATATAGATGGTTCCAGGTTTATAGATCTTAAAACTCAAGCTTTTGGGGATCTGGCCTTTAAGGAACACAATAAAACTAAAAAAATATAAATGCTTATGTTTTTGAGAGAAATATATTTTATAACAAGTTTCATGATTAATGATTCACAAATATCACAAAATCTACAAAAAAAGTTCTATCATACTTTCTTTTAGTTTTAGTTTATTTAAGTCAACTCCTCATATAACAATTATAATTTTCTATGGGAAATAGATCATTCTATTTTTTTAAATTACTGTTAATGTAGTTCAGCTTTTAAAAAATCATTTTACAAATTGTCTTTAGAACTGTCATGTAAATTTTCAGGATTGTTGTAACACTGGGAAAATGTCAATTTCTTTATCATATATGATTTGCAAGATCCAAAGGAATTTTTCACAGCCCAGCCTCTAGCTCTATAATCCCAAAACTTGTGTCTCTCCCTCTATCTATCTGTCTGTCTATCTATCTATCTATACATCTACACATATACATACACCCTTGGTTGTACAGGATAATCTGAGCAAATGACATTGGTCTCTTGGCCTCTGAGTCAGCCCAGCAGATAGCAAAAGTATTCCTGGTAGCTCTTCTGACACTGAGATGGATCCAAATAATCTTACCTCTACATGGATGTGACTATGAACTACATAAATATATCCCACTATACACAAACTAAATATATCCCTAACTCCACTTTCGATCCCCAAAATGCCCTTAGCGACTCTACCACCATCTGCCAAGAAAGCAGTATGATGGAAAAGAATGTGGCATGGAAAGGGAAAGTTGATCCAAGAGATTACAGTTAAACTATCTTACTTCTGTAAATTTTATTATATATATGGCTACATGAACACCAAGGCCTTGAAAGGGACCTATGCAAGTGAGGGGCCTGGAAACATATACTTCAGTAGTTCTGTGGTAAAGCTGTCCCTAAAAAGTAATAAAAACACACTTTGTGATACTTCTTATAAAATAGGAGTCCTGCTTTAGATTGGTTGAGGATGAGAGCCCAGTAGCACACATAGGGAGAAATACCCAGCACACTATAATTGTAGATCGGTGATGTTAGAGGGGAAGGAGACAGGAAGGCACTCATCCTTGGAAAGGCAGTCACTAGGGAATACTGAATAATTGACTATTAAGATAACACAGAACACAACCTTTTTAAGAGAGATAGATTTGAAGGAAAGGCACACTAATGAACTGTGTCCAAAAGTATACAAACAGCAATGGAAATGTGGCATGGGGCTAATTTCCTCTCCACTGTGACCATATGCTTGCTGAAGGCGTTAATGGCACTAATTGCTCAGGGGCGGCTCTGTGAAGTACATTTTATCTGCTTGCTGAGAAATATCACAGAAAACAAAATCTCAAAATCGCTGTTTGTAGTCCCTTCACAAATCAGCCGTAATTTATCTGAGTAGGATTTGATATTAAGGAAGAAGCTTAATCTTCCATCTGCATGGACCAAGTAAATCTCCGTTCAACCCAGGAATAAAGGTTTTCCAAATTAACTCTTCATGGATGGGTTGCTTGTCGCCATTTCTGAGTCAACACAAATGGGAGTGCATGCTGTAGTTCTGTTCCTGAGTATGGTTGTCTAATTACTCCAAAATACCAAACAGAGCAGTAAGATGACAGGCAGAAAATGAAAGACTTTAGATACTTAGGGAGTCCCTGAACAAAGGTAAATCAGTGTTATTTCATTTCTAAGTAATTGGCTATTTAGAAACTTGTATCTGACACAATTAGATTATCCAACTAAACTGGAAATTGTGTTTACCCACAAAACACATGTAACATCTAGGTAATTAGGCATGGCCTACAGAGCTGACAGCTAAGCAAAGGACCCAATATAACTCAGAAGTAGCATCAGAAAAGAAGGTATATTGAAGGATGGATAAGAATGCCCCACTCCCCAACCCCAGAAGTCAGAATTAGCTGTGACCACTACAAAAAAAAAAAAAATCTCTAGAGAAAATGAGGTCAATGCAAGCCTGCAAGGAAAATGTGAAGGCAAAAGGACTGAGGATTTTTTGGTCAACTCCTTTTTTACTTTCAGTGACTCTCCCTGTGTTTTGCAGGAGTCAGGATAAGCCCATGTGGTTGCACTGGATACCAGAATTTCCAGCATTTTACTGCATCCTATTACAGCTGAAGTGATGAGTAGAGCATGTTGTAGATCTTCACTGAAGAAGAAAATAAAGTAAGAAAGAGAGAGACAGAGAGAGAGAGAGAGAGAAAGAGAGAGAATAGGAGAAAGGGAGAAAGCAAGCAAGCTTCCCCATACCATCAAACACTGTGATCAAGATGGAGGATTTTACTGTTAACAGCTTTATAGCCAGTTTGTGATATAATGACGCTATGTATCGGTGTGTCAACAGAATTTGCAGAATGTCATCCTTGGTGGAATGAAAGCACTATGTGGTGTAGTGTATTAGATATTTCTATAATATGGTATCTATAGAACAAGTTTAGATATTCTTCTATTAGGAGTCATCATCTGAAACTTCTATTAATCTGGCAGTCAGACAGGTTATGTATTTACTGCTCTAACAACAATCAGTGGTAAAATTCACATGATCATAAACAAATGAGGGCAGATGGAGAATTTATATGTCTAAGAAAGATCTCCCTGTGGGCTGTCACATAGGGATGCTCAGGCAGTGCTTGTTCAAAGGTGTCCCAGCAAAGGTGGGCAGATGGAGATGGAAATCTTGTGCCAGTTGGATCTACACCAAAAGGGCATATTTGCAAATTCACTCAAAGACCTGCACATTGCAGAAAGTAATCTCACAAGTCATACATGAAGAGGTCTTTCATCCCAAATCACCCAGAGCAATGATTCTTCGTGATGGGGCAAACCCAGAAAGATACCATGAGAGCTGTGAAATGTTCCCCTACAAATAACCCTTTATACATATGTGTGTGTGTGTGTGTGTGTGTATACACACCCCATATTATATACCCCATATATATATATACCCCATATATATATACAATCCATAGTACCTTATGGACAGTAGAACAGTGGGAAAGAAGAACAGACTTTCAAGTAAGACAAATAAATTTGGTTCAAATCACAACCACTGCTGCCACCCAGGGGATGTTTGAGCTGAAACAAAGCATTTAACCTCTTGAAGCACGAGTTTCTGCTTCCTCACTTCGACTTTCATATCTGAGCTCTTCTGCAAGTAAGCAAAAACGTGGGCTCTAGATAGCAAAGAAAGCCTATGAATAAATGAAGGAAGGCATGGGTTTTACCAAGACTTCTGCAGATAGGCATGAAGGCCAAGTATAGAATCTCCTTTAATTATTTTTATGGGGGTGCTGGATGGCTAAGTTTGTTAAGCATCTGCCATCAGCCCAGGTCATGATCCTGGGGTCCTGAAACAGAGCTCCATGTCAGGCTCCTTGCTCAGCAGGAAGTCTGATTCTCCCTCTCCCTCTGCACCTACCCCCTGCTCATGCTCTCTCTCTCTCTCTCTGTTTCTCTCTCTCTCTCATGGCATTGAGCACCCTCTCTCTCCCTCTTTCTCTCAAATAGCTTTTTTAAAATAAATAAAACAAATAAATAAATGCTTTTATGATAATTTCAGTTACTAACATTTATATGAAAATTATTGGAAGTGATTAAATAGGCTATCTTTCCCAAATGTAAATAAAGTTTTAGCAGGCTATCCTGGAGAGAAACGCATAGGCTTTTGGAGGCCACCAATAGAGTTCAAATCTCAGTTTCTCATGTATCAGTCTTGTGATTCAGTCCAAGAATTTTAACCATTATGGGCCTTAGTCTACCTCACAATATTTTTTGGCAATTATATATTAATTTTGCACTATATTCAACTGAAGAGATTGGCCTTGGAGATGCATGTACATATGGAAATGTTAACATACTTAGGTAATATAGTATTGTAGTATTATAATACAATACTCACCTATTTGGGTTTGTCTGTTGCCTGGCATTCAGCAGATTGCACATTTCTGGATTCAAGGGCAGTTCCTAAGGAATGTCTTTCAGATCCACACTACACACTACACTCCACAGATCCATGTTGCCAGTGTTAAAGAAGATGTCACCTTAATAGTGGGGTGACCGGTGACATAATAGCATGATGGAACTGAACATCAAAAGGCCTAAGCAAAATGATTATTTCTCAATTTTCTTTCAGCATTTTAAATCTGCATAAATGAAATGTGACTTTGCAGAATGACTACAGCCCATATCAAATGGAATATTTGATGAACAGCATTCTGGAACCCAGGGAAAGCTGGTAGGGCATTAATATGACAGGCTTAGGATAGCCTGTAAAGACTCTTTAATATCGGAATTTCTATTATTATACAAAGAATGCATTATTCTGCACTGATTTTTCCCCCAGGATGTCTTATTCCATGTCTGCTGCATTTCCCATCACAACATCTTCATTTATCTTTCATGACATGAGCACCGCCTCACTGTGGAATTTTCTCCTAGGCTTCCAGATTGAGTGAGGTTGACCTACCCAAGTATGCCTCTTTCAGCACACTTAGATCACATTTTATGTGATAAATTATAGGGTAGTATTTTCCTCATTCAGGGTAATGGGTTTGCTTCACTCACCTCTGAATCATCCAAATCTACAAAAATGACTAGAAAATAATAGGTGGCTAATATTAACACCTTATCTAAGGGCCCATGAAGAAAGGAATGAGGTTATAATTGAGCAGACCTTGGTGAATTTGTAACTCTGTATCCATATACTAGATAACTTATCATTACCTGGGTATGTGGTTCCTTTCTCTTACATTTTATAGTCTAGCAGATAGTTGGAAATTCTCATTACGATTTTTTTTTCTTGAAAAGAAGGAGAGACAGGGAAGGAAATAAAAAGGAAGGAAGAAAGGAAAGAAGGAAGGAAGGAAAGGAGGGAGGGAAGAAGGAAGGAAGGAAGGAAGGCAGACAAACTAATGAAGAAGCAAAAAATGACAAAATACTCTTCTGCAATTCCAGAATAGATTCTGGTTTTGGTCTCTGTTTTTTTATACCGTCATGCTGAAGCCTTGCTTAAACCTGTCCATGCAACTGGCTGAGTTGGAATTGACTAAGGATTTGTGTGTTTGTGTGTATTGTTCTCCCAGAGCCAATATTTGCATTTTCAATATAGCTAACTCAAAGGAATCATGTACCCTTATGTATGTAGCAGCATTATTTACAATAGTCAAATTATGGAAACAGCCCAAATGTCCATCAACTGATAAATGGATAAAGAAGATGTGGCATATATAATGGAATATTACTAAGCCATACAAAGAAGAAATCCTGCTGTTTGCAATGACATGGATGGAGCTAGAGAATATAATGCTAAGTGAAATGAGTCAGTTACAGAGACAAAGACCATATGATTTCACTCATATGTGGAATCTAAGAAACAAACAAACAAAAAAGAAGGAAAGGAAGAAAAAGAGAGAGAGAAACAAATCAAGAAACAGACTCTTAACTATAGAGAACAAACTGATGGTTACCATAGGGGAGGAGGGAGGGGGGATGGGTACAATAGGTGGTGGGGAATAAGGAGGGCACTTGTGATGACTACTGGGTGATGTAAGGAATTGTTGAATTGTTATATTGTACACCTGAAACTAATATAACACTGTATGTTAACTATACTAGAATTTAAAATACAATTAAATTCTAATAAAGTAAAAAAATATATTTAATTCAACCCACAAGTCATTTACAGAACAAATAATATTTACTAGGCAAATAAGAACATGAATCTGAGCAAGTCATGGTCTCTTCACTCAAAGGAAAGGAAGAAATTGAGTTAACAGGTATGTGGGTGCTTATGTGCCATGTAGATTTTGGTCATGAACATGTATGGGGTGGTATGTTTCCAACTATTTAATCTTCTAGTCTGTATCCCAGCCTCACACAGCCTGCCACATAGAGAAAAATCTACCAGAAAATAATACTGTATGGGCGGGCTGCATTTCCACAATCTACTTTGGACAATACCCAGGTCACCTTAAGGGATGAGTCTTTCCTTTCTCCTGACTTTACAGTCTACCCAGGAGAATAAGATACGTTTGTTTTAAAATACAATGGGTTGACTTTTGTTTTTTGGGAAGAAGATTTGTATGTGTGTTTGGGTGAGATATTAGATAAAAGTCTTGATGTTCTAAAAGAGGAAAAGCTAAGGTTGAACTTCTGAGATTAGGTGGGTAGTTTAGAACACCAAGTCATTTCACATCCCTGGAGTGGAAAGAAACACAGACTGCTCTCAGGATCAATAATCAAAACAAATCCTACCCCAGCAGGACATATGGTATCTGTCCAGTTAATAAAAGTGTGAGCTCCTATTTTTAGATTTATTCTCACACTAGGGAGACAGCAGTGACATAAAGGAGTTATGTTCAAAAGCCACTAGTCCTTTTCAGAAGTGAGTTTTCCCTTAAATAGTTTTTCCCCCCTTTCCTTTCTCTCCTTTTCTAATTAAAGCAGATTTAAGGGAGGAGCTCACATTTTAAAGCCAAATTTTCTGTTTTGAGGGTTGGCTCTGAGTTTTCTATTTGATGAATAAACCAGGCACTTGGCATGCTTGCTAAACAAAGTACTTTTTGTTTGTTTGTTTGTTTTCCAGAAACCTCAGGGAACATGAGTATTTTAGATTCAACCCCTATGGATTCCTTTCCAAATCCCTGTAAGTCCCACTATTGTTTTGGAAAGAAAAATATGGTGTCCGTGTTTGAAAACCTTGTGAGTTTCCAGAGTTTGGGTAAAATAACTAATTCTCGGACAATTGAGGTCAAAGGTGGTAAAAGGTTAATGGTCTATAGAGATGGGCAAGGCAATGAGTCTTGGCCAGGAGTGAGGCAATACAGAGAAAAATATAGAATCAGGAATGAATATATGTCCAATACTGTTCTCTTATCAAACCAGAACTCTGATGGGCTATCTATATCTATATAGTTTCTGGGTTTTGAAAGGAACCTAGATAGTCTTCTCTTTAGTTCAGGACTAAGTTCCTCCTTGAAATCTTAAAAAATCCTCAAGTGTGTGTGTGTGTGTGTGTGTGTGTGTGTGTGTGTGTGTGTGTGTGTGTGTGTGTGTAATTTAATCTATTTGAGGAAAAGGCAATATGTAAGATTGGATAGACCTTTAGTGATAACAGCTGCCTAATTTCAGTGAGGAGTCAGAGGAGTCAGAGGAGACAGACCATGTTTTGACATCAGACAAAATGAACTTTAGTCTTCATCTTTGCTGCTTTCTGAGCCATACTGGAAAAATGATTTTATCCCTTTGAGGCTTGGATGGTTTCTTTTTAAAATAATTTATATGGGGCGCCTGGGTGGCTCAGTGAGTTAAAGCCACTGCCTTCGGCTCAGGTCATGATCCCAGGGTCCTGGGATCGAGGCCCACATCAGGCTCTCTGCTCAGCAGGGAGCCTGCTTCCTCCTCTCTCCTCTCTCTCTGCCTGTCTCTCTGCCTACTTGTAATCTCTCTCTGTGTCAAATGAATAAATAAAATCTTTAAAAAAATAATAATTTATATGTTTTACTGATCATGCTTTTCATAGGCCAGTACTTGACCAGTATTACCTCACTTGATCCTCAAAACAACTTTAAGAGGTAGATGATGTTATTCAATTTTCAAATGAGGGAATGCAAGCTTAGAAAGATAAAACAACTAAAATGTAAAGTGGAAATATCTTGCAAAGGAACAGTTAAAATATTAAAAGTAATATACATAGAGCACCTGGCAGGTAGCAGACACAGCAATGCTGGAGATGCTAATGGGGCTGGTGGTGGTGGTGGTGGTGGTGATGGTGGTGGAGGTGATGGTGGTGGTGGTGGAGATGGTGGTGGTGGTGGAGGTGGTGATCGTGGTGGTAATGGTGGTGGTCTTGGAGGCAGCGATGGTTGTAGTGGTGATGGTGGTGGTGAGGGTGATGGTGGTGGTGATGGTAGTGGTGGTGATGTTGGTAATAGTGATGGTGATGGTGGTGGAGGTGATGGTGGTGGAGGTATTGGTGGTGGTGATGGTGGTGGTGGAGGTGGTGATCATGGTGGTGATCGTGGTGTTGATGGTGGTGGAGGTGGTGGTGATGGTGATCCTGGTGATTGTGCTGCTAATGGCTGGAATCACGAGCTACTGATGAGGGCACAGGCTAATGAGTGAAGAACTTTGGGAGCTCCTTCAATTCTAGCTTAGTGTCTTACATGAAGGAGCGATGCAACAAATATGCATTTGCTGACATTGCCAGGATTAAGTGTGGGCCATGAGGATATGGAGGCCAGATGCAGCCATCTTTGTGGAGTACCTGCCTCAAGGCTGGCTTATCTAAACCGTGCACCATCAGAGAAGACGAGCACAAGGCTTCAGTAAAGACAAACCTGTGATGAGGAGTTATGAAACTCCAGGGAAGGTTCTGTGTGGGTAGCATACTAACACTTTCTGGAACGGATTCTATGCTTTTTGAAAATTTTGCCTTAAGCAGCTGGGCCATTTCAAAGTCAGATTTCAATAAAACTCAAACCATCTGGACACTTTCAAACTTAGGTTTCAATATTGCTCTAACTACCTATAAAAATGAAAGTAGAGTGTGAATATTAAGCTTTTACACTTGTGAGTAATAAATAAATTAAATATGAACACTTGGCTAATGCACTGACACTGAATATGAGCTTACTGAACTAAAAAAATAGACCCTTGAATGTCATTCATTGTAAAAATAAACTTGCCTTAGTTTTAAAATATAAGTTTCTTCAAAAAAAGAATTTCAGGTGGTGGTTAATATTGAAACTAGATAGCTGGGGACAAAGAGGCAGGACTATCTTCCTAGGATGTATTTTCTCTCTCAATGATCAGCAATCAATGACGATAATACAATATAAATTATTAAATACCTGTTATGCTCTTTCTTAATGTCATTTCCTAACCTCACAAAAACTCTGTGAAGCAAGTATTCTATCTTCCCTTTTGAGATGCTGAATTTGGGGAGCAAGGACATAAAGCCATTGAGAGTTTATGCAGCTTCACTGGAAAGACTGTGATTAGAATCCAGATTTGACCACAAGACCCATGTTCTCATTTATAGCAAAGAAACCATGACACTATGTCTTCTAGCTCTACATACTTTGTACAAGCCATTTGCCTTGCCCTGCCATTCTCCTAATCTAATCTAATTTTATTTTATTTATTTAAATTATTATTATTGTTTTATTATTTTATTTTATTTTGGAGAGAAAGTGAGCATGAGCAGGGTAAGGGAGGGGCAGAGAGAGAGGGAGAGAGAGAATCTTAAGCAGGTTCCACACCCAGCATGGAGCCCAACACAGGTCTCAATCTCACAACCCTGAGACCATGACCTGAACCGAATTCATGAATCAGATGCTTAATCAACTGAGCCACACAGGCACCCCATCTCCTAATCCAATTTTAGACACATGTCTCCCCAACTACAATTGTGATTTCTAAGCCTGGCGACCTTGAGGAGTGGGGCATCTTCTCAAACCCTACCTTGTACTATGTATCTGGAATGGCACTGAGAGGAAGTTTGTATGAAAATTGTCATTCCCATATAGGAAAATGCCAATGAGAGCTCACCTATATAGAACCTGAGGATTCTCAGAAGGGCAATCTAACTGGGAGAGATCTAGGTCATCTAACTGGGGGAAACATGATCCTGCTTCTTCAAACATCCATGGTCTATTGAGAGAAACAGGCAATAATCAGGTAATTATTAAATAATGCAGGAAGTGAAAATGGGCCACTCTAGAAAGAAAGAGAAGGACACCAATATAGAGCAAAATGGAGATGATCCTTGGAAAGAGTTGTCTGAAATTGATCTAGGAAGTGCATGTGAGGTAAACAGGAGAAATGGTAAGTGGCAGGCTGGTGGGAAGGGAGTAGCAGAGGGTACAGAATAAATAATAATTAAGGAGACAAAAATCAGGAGGACTTCAAGTTTTTCTGTGTTACTGGGATGTAAAGTGTGATGTGGGGAGTGACACGGTACCCACCTGGTCATTGAGAGCCTTGCACATCATGTTAAGAAGCTTGGACTCCACCTCCCTGAGAGCTCCAGCAGAAAAGCTCCTTCTCAGATCTGTACTCTAAATTAAAATACTAATATAACATTAATGCTAATACTAGTAATAATAATTCTGTTTTATCTAAAACTGACCATTTTTTTTAAATCCCTAAGTAAATGCCTTGTTCATGTTTGGCTGGCTCACCACTGTGAACACAGTCCCCTGACATTCCACATAACTCTCTGGATCTAATATAGTTCTTTTAACCCTTTCTTTATTTAGCTAAGACCTTATGGCATATCCCAAACACCAAAGTGCCTTGCTTCCTGGCCATAAGTTACTAGGACCTTCTTTGAGTGTGTTATTATTGCAACTTCTAAAAGTTCTGTTCTCATTTGAATGTGAGAGGTATGAGGAAGAAAGTGTAGTCATCCAAGTCACTTTCATGGTTTACCTCATGAAAGTATACAAACCTATGAGTTATTATTATTAGTATTATTATCATATTTTACATGTACTGCAGAGGCTATAAGTGACAGAGCTGGGACTTAAACACTGGGCTGTTTGTCAGAGAGCCTGAGCTCCCACACACTGTGCAACACAGATTTTTTAAAATTAATTCATTTATTTTAAAAATAGAGAAAATGCATGTGTGCAAGCCATGGAGGGGGGCAAAGGGAGAGGGAGAGAATCCTCAAGCAGACTGCCTGATGAGTGTGGAGCCCAAGTACTCAGGCCTGGATCCCAAGACCCTGAGATCACGACCTGAGACTAAATCAAGAGTTGGACCCTCAATGACTGAGCCACCCAGGTGCCCCTGTGGAACACATAATCTTAAATCATTCTCAGCCCTAGCTTTAAGCACGAATACTGGGACTGACAGGATCAAGATCTCAAATTTGCCTGCCAATTCTATGACAGATTTTACTCAACTTTTATTTTGCTATTTTAAATTATTTTTATTATTAATAGAAAAGACACTCTATGTCATCTTGCTTTATAGTTTTCAAGTATATGCACACATAGCCCTTCTTCCTCTGAATGAAAGTACATTTCCAGTGTCTAAGAATGATTATATGCTTTATGAAACTGAACAGCCAACTCTAAAGGAGAGTTACCATTTTAGAAATTCCTCAGTCATCAACATGAGTGACAGCAGTCACAAATAAATCAGATGCAATGCCTAGAAGGTAAATTGTTCATAAAATATGTTTTTCATGCCATTTCTAAATGTTTCTCCTAGCTGAGTTAGTAAGATAAACACATATTTCCTCTATTAAGCAAGTTAATTGTAGTTGGGTAGAGGATCTTACCTCAAGGAAAGTACCTTTGGGCTGTCAAAAAATCCAAGAGATCACATGCTAGAAAAGCACCTTTTTTTTTTAAGATTTTATTTATTTATTTGAGAGTGAGAGAGAGAGAGAGAGAGAGAGGAGACAGAGCATGAGCAGAAGGAGGGGCAGGAGCAGAGGGAGAAGGAGAAGTAGACTCCCCACTGAGCATGGAGCTGGACATGGGACTCCATCCCTGGATGCCAGGATCATAACCTGAGCTGAAGGCAGATGCTTAAATAGCTGAGCCACCCAGGCACCCCTAGAAAAGCACCTTCTAAAATGGAAATCATATAAAGGCCCCTTCTAAAGCAGTACTGGAAAGCATGATGGGGCTAGAGGGTTTAGTTGTTCTGAATATTTGATTCATAAAGATAGAGGCAGTAGCAATGAAGGAATTCTCTGGTCCCCAGTTGCAAGGAGAGACCAGTGTGAAGAACAAATTCTATGTTCACACTCAATTTATATGCTGAGAAAAAATAGTAGCTTGTAGAAAATATAGACATGTATTCCCACAAAGGGGCATCAAATCTGTATCTTCTGGTGGGGAAGAAAGGAAGGAAAAACAAAAACAAAAACAAAAACAAAAACAAATTTGACCAAATGGACATGTTCTTTTGTCAATAGTACTATCAAACTAGTTCTTGGCCTGCAGAGCTTCCCCATGATGCTGGAATTATTTCTCTTGACTTCTGTTTTAACATTAGTTCTTTTAATTACTCTAAATTACTTTCATTTTCTAAGAAGAAATTAGTATGAATTGGAATCAGTTCTAGCTGCTACTGATTCTAACTCAACTTCTGAAAGCTAAGTGTCCTCAGAGAATTTGCTTGACCTTTACAACCTTCCTTTCTCTTCTCTGTGCAGTGGGGATGATACCATTCTCTCAACTCCTGAGGATATGGTGGGGTTTGATAAGATAGAAAACCACACAATCTAATGTCTGACATACAAATCATACTTAATATGCTGTAGATTTTATAATTATTTTCTCAGTCCACTGAATGTTAAGAGTTGCCAACTTATTGTAGGCTCTTAGTGGTTGGGGTATTGTCCATTTTGCTGATTCTCAAACATTTCTTTTTCAAGACCTCTTTATATTCTATAAATTATTGAAGTCAACAAATAGCTTTTTCTTTAAGTATAGGTCTTATATATCAATATTTGCCATATTAGAAATTAAAAATGATTTTTAATATTTATTTCATTTAAAATCACAACATTATATTCTTAAGACATTGAGATAAATACCTTATGACAAATGATACTTTCTAAAACAGAGTAAGGAGAGTGGCATTGTATATTTTTTGCAAATCTCTAATTTTTGGCTTCCTTGAAGCTATTTATGTTTCTGTGTCCAATCTGTTATGATACATATGTTGATATATTTGATTGAAGGATATGAAGAAATAAGGCTGCATACAGATATGTAGGTAGAGAACTGTATGTCTTCATAGATGTTGTGAGAATGCAGAGAAAGGGAAACCCTCTTACACAGGTGGTGGGAATGGAAACTGGTACAGCCACTCAAAAATAGTATGGAGTTTCCTCAAAAAAAGTTGAAAATAGAGCTACCCTATGACCCAGAAATTGCACTACTAGGTATTTATCTAAAGATACAAAAGTAGTGACTGAAAGGGGCAACTGCACCCCTTTATATTTATAATATAAATTGTTGTTGTGTTTATAACAGCAGTGTCCACAATAGCCAAAATTTGGAAAGAGCCCAGACACCCATCAGCAGATGAATGGATAAATAAGATGTGGTGTGTGTGTCTATATATGTATAATAAAATATTACTCAGGAACCAAAAATAATGAAATCTTTCCATTTGCAATAATGTGGATGGAACTACAGAATATTATGCTAAGTAAAATAAGTCAGTCAGAGAAATAAAAACACTATATGACTTCACTGATAAGTGGAATTTAAGAAATAAAACTGATGAACATAGGGGAAGGGAAGGAAGAATAAAATGAAAATAGAGAAGGAGGCAAACCATAAGAGATGCTGAGCTCTACAACACAAACTGAAGTTTTGCTGGAGGGGACATTGGTGGGGGGATGGGGTAATTGGGTGATGGGCATTAAGGAGGCACTTGATGAAAGAGCACTTTGCATTAAATGCAACTGATGAGTCACTAAATTCTACCCCTGAAATTAATAATACAGTATATGTTAAGTAAATTAAATTCAATTAAATAATTTAATATATATTTTATAAATAATATTTCATATGAAATATTATATATAAAAGATATATGTATATATAAGAGATATTTATAAAACAGATATCCCTCTTCCCCCCCCCCAAAAAAAACCAAAGGTCTTCATAGACACTCTGAAAGGTTCTCAAGGACCTCCCATGATTATTCATTGAGAACCTCAGTTCTATTCAAAGAACAAATTTCCACTACCCTCTTTCACTCATTTACCTTGTTGAAAGCCCTAAAGAAAGAGTACTAACCTGAAAGGCCAGGTACCCAGTTAATGATTGTGCCTTTATTGTTGGTAGAATCATATAGTTGGCACTTCTCTTTTTCCCAAATATGTAACAGAAGTGGTAGGCTGACTCTCTTTATTAGTTTATGTATGGTATGCCAGGTCTAATTCTACTTCTTTCCCTAATTTGTACTTTGAGACTTTATGAAGGCTGTGGACATCTTACTCTCAGCTTGGGAACAGAAATAAACCAAGCATATTCAAACAAGCTATAGTTTTGGAGAAATGAAATATATTGTCATTCAAAAATAAATGTCATATAGGGAGGGGTGCCTGGGTGGCTCAGTCTTAAGCATCTGCCTTCTGGTCATGTCAGATCCTAGAGTCCTGGGATTGAGCCTGGCATTGGGCTCCCTGCTTGACGGGAAGCGTGCTTCTCCCTCTCCCACTCCCCCTGCTTGTGTTCCCTCTCTTGTTGTGTCTCTCTCTGTCAAATAAATAAATAAAATCTTTAAAAAAAAAGAAATGTAATATAGGAAATAGAAGTAAGAAAAATAGCGATAATTTTAACACAAACTTATTTATTAAGATCACCATGATAGTTTATTTCTTTCTCTCCCACCCCATTATTTATACATACATACATTACTTTTTATATGTAATAGCTTTGATTTTTGCTTTCAGCAATAGTATTAGAAAATAAAAGAGATCTATCAATGAAATAAGAATACTAAGGAAATTCTAAATTTTAGAAAGAAAAGGAGTTTAAATCTATGGTAAAAACAGAGCAGAGGACTCCACCCCTAAATTACTAGAACTCATACAGCAATTCAGTAATGTGGCAGGATACAAAATCAATGCACAGAAATCAGTTGCCTTCCTATACATGAACAATGTAACTGTAGAAAGAGAAATTAGGGAATCAATTCCATTTACAAGAGCACAAAAAACCATAAGATACTTGGAATAAACCTAACCAAAGAGGTGAAGGATCTACATGCTAGAAACTACAGAACCTTATGAAAGAAATTGAAGAAGACACAAAAAGATGGGAAAACATTCCATGCTCATGGATCAGAAGAATAAATATTGTTAAAATGTCTATACTGCCCAGAGCAATCTATACTCTCAACCCCATCCCGATCAAATTATCAATGGCATTATTCAAAGTGCTGGAACAAACAATCTTAAAATTTGTTTGGAACCAGAAAAAACCCCAAATCGCCAAGAAAATGTTGAAAAAGAAAAACAAAGGTAGGGACATCACGTTGCCTGATTTCAAGCTATATTACAAAGCTGTGATCACCAAGACAGCATGGTATTGGCACAAAAATAGACACATAGATCAATGTAACAGAATAGAGAGCCCAGATATGGGCCCTCAACTCTATGGTCAACTAATCTTTGACAAAGCAGGAAAAAACATCCAATGGAAAAAAAGATAGTTTCTTCAATAAATGGTGCTGGACAGCTATATACAGAATGTACAGCTATATAGAGAAGAACGAAACTCAACCATTCACTTATACCATACACAAAGATAAACTAAATGGATGAAAGACCTCAATGTAAGACAGGAATCTATCAAAATCCTAGAGGAGAACATAGGCAGTAATCTCTTCGACATCAGCCACAGCAACTTCTTTTAAGACATGTCTCCAGGGAGCCTGGGTGGCTCAGTGGGTTGAAGCCTCTGCCTTCGGCTCAGGTCATGATCTCAGGATCCTGGGATCGGGGCCCGTGTCAGGCTCCCTGCTCAGTGGGGAGCCTGCTTCCTCCTCTCTCTCTGCCTGCTTGTGATCTCTCTCTGTGTGTCAAATAAATAAATAAAATCTTAAAAAAAAAAAGATGTCTCCAAAGGCAATGGAAACAAAAGGGAAAATGAACTTTTGGGACTTCATCAAGATACAAAGCTTCTGCCCAGCAAGAGAAATAGTCAACAAAATGAAGAGGCCACCCATGGAATGGGAGAAGGTATTTCCAAATGACACTACAGATAAAGGGCTGATATCCAAGATCTATAAAGAACTCAAACTCAACACCCAAAAAAACCAAAAAATCAAGTCCAAAAAATGGGCAGAAGACATGAAGAGACACTTCTCCAAAGAAGACATACAAATAGCTAACAGACACATGAAAAAATGTTCATCATCATTATCCGTCAGGGAAATTCAAATCAAAACCATATTGAGATAACACCTTATACCGTTAGAATGACAAAAATTGACAAGGCAAGAAACAACAAATGTTGGAGAGGTTGTGGAGAAAGGGAAACCCTCTTACATTGTTGGTGAGAATGCAAGGTGGTATAACTGCTTTGAAAAACAGTGTGGAGGTTCCTCAAAAAGTTAAAAATAGAGCTACCCTATGATCCAGCAATTGCATAGGTCATTATCCTATGATCCAGTATCTACCCCAAAGATACAGGTCTAGTGAAAAGAAGGGCCATATGCACCCCAAAATTCAGAGCAGCAATGTCCACAATAGCCAAACTGTGGAAAGAGCTGAGATGCTCTTCAACAGATGAATGGATAAAGAAGATGTGGTATATATATATACAATGGAATACTACTCAGCCATCAGAAACGATGAATGCCCAACTTCCTTGCATCAACATGGATGGAACTGGAGGAGATTATGCTAAGTCAATTATGAAATAAGTCAAGCAGAGAAGGTCAATTATCATATGGTTTCACTTCTTTCTGGAACATAAGGAATAGCATGGAGGACATTAGGAGAAGGAAGGGGAAAAAAAGGAAGGGGGGAAATTAGAGGGGGGATGAACCATGAGAGACTATGGACTCTGGGAAACAAACTAAGGGTTTTAAAGAGGAAGGGGGTGGGGGGATGTGTTAGCCCAGTGATGGGTATTAAGGAGGTCATGTACTGCATGAAGCACTGGGTGTTATACACAAACAATGAATCATGGAACACTACATCAAAAACTAATGATGTGCTATATGGTGACTAACATAACATAATTAAAAAACGAACAAACAAGAAAACAAAACAAAGCAGGGGAAAAAGTTGGCCAAAAATGAGAAGCAAAAACATTCTTCACAACAGAACCTTGAGGAAACTCCAATACCACATTCATCAATCATATTATTTAAGAACTACACTTAGAACTTTAAACTCATTAGGCTCTGCCCTATTCTCTGTGAAGTCCCATAAGACATTTTTCTGGTTATAGAATGCTCTATAATCTGGACTGCCCACTATGGTAGTCACTACTACAGAGAGCTACTGGGGCACTCGAAGTGTACAGGGTAATTGAGGAATTGCATTTTTAACTTTATTTTAATTGAACTAAATTTTAGATGTCAAATGTGATTAGTGTCTACTATACTAGACAGTGCAGATTTAAACAAAAAAGAGGATATCTCTACATTATAAGTGTTAACTATATTTTATTTTAATCTGGTATTGAAATGCAATGCTATTGTTGGAAACAATGAGTAGATCTATTAACTGACAAATATTGACAATGTGATTTTTTTTAACGATATTTGGAGAATGTTAGAAATGGTATAGTATATCTTCATAGAAAAAATTATGAAAGAATATATATCACTTTCTGGGAAGAGTTGGATTTTCACTTCTATATGTTTAGTGTTCTGAAACAAAAATGTTGCTGTATAGAGAAAAGTATAAACATGAAGGGTAAAACTAGTAATAAATGTGCAACCTACAGATAACAACTTTTATGAGTTAAATATATTTTCTTCATTTGTCAGATATATTCAAATAGGTTGTTTAAAAAGTTAGATATAAACACTGAAGCTTTTAAAAATAGAATAAAATTAATACCTCACTTGGAGATTAGAGGTTATTTTTTTAAGTATTAAAAAGAGTAGAAGTGAGGAGGAGGAGCAGTAAGATGGTGGAGGAGTAGGAGACCGATTATCATCAGGTCCCAGGAATTCACCCAGAGAGCTATCAAACTATTCCGAACACCTACAAATTCTACCAGAGATCGAAGAGAAGAAGAGCAGCAATTCTAGGAACAGAAAATTGACCGCCTTCTGGAAGGTAGGACGTGCAGAGAAGTGAATCTGAGGCGACGGGAAGATAGACCCCGGGGGGAGGGGCCGGCTGCCGGCAAGGGAGCGAGCAGCGGAGCACAGACTCGGAACTGTTAGATGTCGGCTCCACTGAGGAACGTCGCCCCAGAGGCCAAGTGGGGAGTGAAGCCCCTGCAGGGACAGTGTGGTCTCAGGACCCACAGGGACACAAAAAGACCAGGGGTGTCTGAGCGCGACCGAGCTCCCAGGTCTCAGAGAGAAGCCGGGGGAGAGACGGAGCTGAGCTGAGATGTCTCTCAGCTCAGGGTTACCTTGGGCTGTGATCTGAAGCTCAGCCGGGCCACGGATCTGTGAGCGGGGACCCCACGGGCGGCAGACCAGGAGAGACCCCCTCCTTCCTCCTCTGGGAGGAACGGTGCAGGAGCGGCTGCAGGAATCTGCCGGGTTCGGAGATTCTAAATGGGGCCGCGCCAGAGACAGAGACACTCGGTCACAGGCCGGGTGAGCTCGGAGAGCGGCCGGAGACCAGGAGATGGGAGGGACTGCTTTTCTCTGAGGTGTGCTGAGGACTGAGGCCCCAGGCTCTCAGCTCCTCTGGGTCGGAGACTGGGAGCCGCCATTTTCAGTCCCGTCCTCCAACGAGGTACGGAAAGCGTTCAGGGAACAAAAGTTCCCGAGAGCGAACCCGAGCTGATTACTTAGCCTGGCCCCTGGCGAGGGTGGTGGGAATTCGCCTCGGGCAGAGACACGAGAATCACAGCAACAGGCCTCTCCCCCAGAAGACCAAGGGAAAAAGAACAAAAACAAAAACAAACGATCCCGTCAAAGTCAAGTTCAAGATTGCTAAGCACTGCGGACTCCAGAACTACGGAAAAGCAATGGACACAATTCATGGCTTTTTCCCCATGATTCTTCAGTCTTTCAAAGTTAAATTCATTGAATTTTTTTTCTTTGAATTTTTTTCTTACTTTTTTCTTTTAAATTTTTCCCTTTTCCTATTTTAACGTTCTTAACTCTTCTATCATATCAACACTTTTTATTCTTTTTTTAAATTTTCATTGTTATAATCATATTTTATCCCTTCATTGTTTTTAACCTTATTGTTTTGGATACTTATAGGGTCTGTTCAATTCACCAATCTAATAGATATAGATAGAGATAGAGATAGAGATAGATATAGAGATAGAGTCATAGACAGACATAGATATAGAAACAGAAATAGATAATATAGATATAGGATTTTGTTTTATTCATTTTTGTTTGTTTAGTTTTTGTATGATTTTGTGTTTTTGGTTTTTTTTGTTTGTTTGTTTTTGGTTTTGGTTTTTTTTTCCTCTTACTTTTCTCCCCAGTTCCAGGTCTCTTCTGAGTAGGTTAGTGTATATTTCTCTGGGGTCATTGCTACCCTTTAGTATTTAGTTCTCTCATCCATCTATTCCTATCTGCATAAAATGACAAGGCGGAAAAAATCAACACAAAAAAAAAAACAAGAGCCAGTAATGACGGCTAGGGACCTAATCAATGCAGACATTAGTATTATGACAGAACTAGAGTTCAGAATGACGATTCTTAAGGTGCTGGCTGGGCTTGAAAAAAAAATGGAAGAAAATAGAGAAGCTGTCTCTAAAGAAATAAAAGACCTTTCTGGAGAAATAAAAGAACTAAAATCTAACCAAGCTGAAATCAAAAAAGCTATTAATGAGGTGCAATTGAAAATGGAGGCTCTTACTGCTAGGATAAATGAAGCAGAAGATAGAATTAGTGATTTAGAAGACAAAATGTCAGAGAAAAAAGAAGAGGATGAAAAGAGAGACAAACAACTACTGGACCATGAGGAGAGAATTTGAGAGATAAGTGATACCATAAGATGAAACAATATTAGAATAATTGGGATCCCAGAAGAGGACGAGATTGAGAGAGGGCCAGAAGGTATATTGGAGCAGATCTTAATACAGAATTTCCCTAATCTGGCAAAGGGAACAAGCATCAAAACCCAGGAGGCACAGAGAACCCCCCCAAAATTAATAAAAATAGGTCCACACCCCATCATCTAATAGTAAAACTTACAAGTCTTAGTGACAAAGAGAAAATCCTGAAAGCAGCTTGGGACAAGAGGTCTATAACATACAATGGTAGAAATATTAGATTGTCAGCAGACCTATCCACAGAGACCTGGCAGGCCAGAAAGAGCTGGCATGATATATTCAGAGCACTAAATGAGAAAAATATGCAACCAAGAATACTATATCCAGCTGGGCTGTCACTGAAAATAGAAGGAGAGATAAAAAGCTTCCAGGACAAACAAAAACTAAAAGAATTTGCAAATACCAAGCCAGTCCTACAGGAAATATTGAAAAGGGTCCTTGAAGCAAAGAGAGAGCCTAGAAGTAACAGACAGGAACAGAGACAATATACAGTAATAGTCACCTTACAGGCAATACAATAGCACTAAATTCATATGTTTCGATAGTTACCCTGAATGTGAATGGGCTAAATGTCCAAATCAAAAGACACGGGGTATCAGAATGGATAAAAAAAAAATAAGCCCCGTTGATATGCTGTCTATAAGAAACTCATTTTAGACCCAAAGACACTTCCAGATTTAAAGTGAGGGAGTAGAAAACAATTTACCATGCTAATGGACATCAAAAGAAAGCTGGGGTGGCAGTCCTTATATCAGATAAATTAAATTTCAAGGCAAAGGCCATACTAAGAGATGAGGAAGGACATTATATCATACTTAAAGGGTCTGTCCAACAGTAGGTTCTAACAATTTTAAATATCTATGCCCCTAACATGGGAGCAGGACCAGATGGACATCACAGATATATTCAGAACATTCCATCCCCAAACAACAGAATACACATTCTTCTCTAGTGAACATGGAACATTCTTGAGAATAGATCATATCCTAGGTCACAAATCAGGTCTCAACTTGTACCAAAAGATTGGGATCATTCCCTGCATATATTCAGACCACAATGCTTTGAAACTATAACTCAACCACAAGAGGAAAGTTGAAAATAACTCAAATATGTAGAGGCTTAAAGAGCATCCTAATAATGAATGGGTCAACCAGGAAATTGAAGAATTAAAAAAAATAATGGAAACAAATGAAAATGAAAACAGAACTGTTCAATATCTTTGGGATACAGCAAAGGCGGTCCTGAGAGGAAAGTATATAGTAATACAAGCCTTTCTCAAAAAACAAGAAGATCTCAAGTACACAACATAACTACACCTAAACGAGCTAGAAAAAGAACATCAAAGAAAGCCTAAACACAGCAGGACAAAAGAAATAATAAAGATCAGAGCAGAAACCAATGAAACAGAAACTAAAAGAACACTAGAACAAATCAACAAAACTAGGAGCTGGTTCATTGAAAGAATTAATAAGATTTATAAACCCCTATTGGGGAGGGTTTATGCTATGGTGAATGTTGTGAAAGGTGTAAGCCTGATGATTCACAGACCTGTACCCCTGGGGCAAATAATAATAATAATAAATAAATTAAAAAATATTTATAAACCCCTGGCCAGATTTGTCAAAAAGAAAAGAAAAAGGACACAAATTAATAAAATCATGAATGAAAGAGGAGAAATCACAAGCAACACCAAAGAAATACAAACAATTATAAGAACATATAATGTTCTATACATTATACCACCAGCAAATCTGACAATCTGGAAGAAATAGATGCATTCCTAGAGACATATAAACTACTAAAACTGAACCAGGAAGAAATATAAAACCTGAACAGACCCATAACCAATAAGGAGATTGAAGTAGTCATCAAAAATCTCCCAAAAAACAAGAGCCCAGGGCCAGATGGCTTCCTAGGGGAATTCTGCAAAACATTCAAAGAAGAATTAATACCTATTCCCCTGAAACGCTTCCAAAAAATAGAAATATAAGGAAAACTTCCCAACTCATTTTATGAGGCTAGCATTACCTTGATCCCAAAACCAGACAAAGACCCCATTAAAAAGGAGAATTACAGACCAATATCCTTGAACACGGATGCAAAAATTCTCACCAAAATACTAGCCAATTGGATCCAACAGCACATTAAAAGGATTATTCACCACAACCAAGTGGGATTTATTCCTGGGCAGCAAGGTATGGTTTAACCATAAATCAACCAATGTGATACAATACATTAATAAAAAAAAAGAACAAGAACCATAGGGTACTCTCAATAGGTGCTGAAAAAGCATTTGACAAAGTACAGCATCCTTTCTTGATCAAAACTCTTCAGAGTGTAGGTATAGATGGTACATAACTCAATATCATCGAAGCCATCTATGAAAAACCCACAGCAAATATCGTTCTCAATGGGGAAAAACTGAGAGCTTTTCCCCTAAGGTCAGGAACATGGCAGGGCTGTCCACTATCACCACTGCTATTCAACATAGTACTAGAAGTCCTAGCCTCAGCAATCAGACAACAAAAAGAAATAAACAGCATCTGAATGGGCAAAGAAGAAGTCAAACTCTCACTCTTTGCAGATGATATGATACTTCATGTGTAAAACCCAAAAGACTCCACTCCAAAACTGCTAGCACTCATACAGGAATTCAGTCAAGTGTCAGGATATAAAATCAATGCACGGAAATCAGTTGCATTTCTATACACCAACAGCAAGACAGAAGAAAGAGAAATTAAGGAGTCAATCCCATTTACAATTGCACCTAAAACCATGAGATACCTAGGAATAAACCTAACCAAAGAGGGAAAGAATCTATACTCAGAAAACTATACAGTACTCATGAAAGAAATTGAGGAAGACACAAAGAAATGGAAAAATGTTCCATGCTCATGGATTGGAAGAACAAATATTGTGAAAATGTCTATGAGTTTGTTATCAAACTCAACACCCAAAGAACAAATAATCCAATCAAGAAATGGGCAGAAGACATGAACAGACATTTCTCCAAAGAAGACATCCAAACGGCCAACAGACACATGAAAAAGTGCTCAACATCACTGGGCATCAGGGAAATACAAATCAAAACCATGATGAGATACCACCCCACACCAGTCAGAATGGCTAAAATTAACAAGTCAAGAAACAACAGATGTTGGCAAGGATGTGGAGAAAGGGGAGCCCTCCTACACTGTTGGTGGGAATGAAAGGTGGTGCAGCCACTCTGGAAAACAGTATGGAAGTTCCTCAAAAAGTTGAAAGTAGAGCTACCCTACGACCCAAAAATTGCACTCCTGGGTATTTACCCTAAAAATAAGAATGTAGTGATCCATCTAGGAAGTGCAGAGTACTGTTCAAGATCCATTTCCAAATCTCCATCTGAAGGTGTGCTGACATTCCTTTTTTTGCTCATATAGCCCTTTGAGAGAGTTGGGCTATTTGTGATTACTCTCAAATGTGACTTTGATTCTACTATTAGTTTGTAATAAAACTCATACTTTTGGTAGGAAAAAAAAAAAGAATGTAGTGATCCAAAGGGGCATGTACACCCAAATGTTTATAATAGCAATGTCCACAATAGCCAAACTATGGAAAGAACCTAGATGCCCATCAACAGATGAATGGATAAAGAAGTAGTGTGTGTGTGTGTGTGCACACACACACACTGGGATACTATGCAGCCATCAAAAGAAACAAAATCTTGCCATTGGCAATGACATGGATGGAACTAGAGGGTATTATGCTAAGTGAAATAAGTCAATCAGAGAAAGACAATTATCATATGATCTCTCTGATATGAGGAATTTGAGAGGCAAGGTGTGGGTCATGGGGGCTAGGGAGGGAAAAAATGAAACAAGATGGGGTCGGGAGGGAGAAAAACCATAAGAGACTCAATCTCACGAAACAAACTGAGGGTTACTGGGGAGTGGGGGGGGTATGGTTAGGTGACTGGGTTATGGGATGGTATGTGCTATGGTAAGTGCTGTGAAATGTGTAAGCCTGATGATTCACAGACCTGTACCCCCGGGCCAAATAACACATTATATGTTAATAAAAAAATAGAGAAAATATATTTTGAAATAAAATTTTAATGAACTACCCTAAAGCACTTCCACCGAACACTGTTATAAAAACTGATAATAATTCAAGCTTAATTATAATTCAATTTTAATTCAGTAATTCAAGCTTAATTATAATTCCATTATAATTCAATAATTTAAGCTCTATTACAAAGCTGTGATCATCAAGACAGTATGGTACTGGCATAAAAACAGACACGTAGATCAATGGAACAGAATAGAGAGCCCAGAAATGGACCCTCAACACCAGAATAAATATCAATATTGATACCACTTTAAGTATAGGTACAAGTGTAGATAGAGGTAAAAGAAAGATAGAGCTATGTCTTGGGGAAAATTAACAAAACAGCTAAATATTGAAAATTTTATGAGTAGGTTGTGATATGAAAATTTGTATTTCTACTTTAAGTTTTCCTTATTTTCCAAGTTACTAGAATTTTCTTTTTACTAAACTTCATATGATAGCTTAAATTATTTCTCTTCTCAAAGCTCTTTGTCTATTTATCTTTTAGATGAGCCTAACACAATTTGAAAAGAAATAGTATGATAGGTATCATTTTAACAGAGGATCTTCTTAATTGCTACAAAGCTTATATTCCATCTAATTATTATGCTTTCGTTTATTCATTATCTCATTTTATACAATAAATAGTTCTTTTTTTAAGATTTTTATTTTTATTTATTTCACAGAGGGAGAGAGAGCACAAGTAGGCAGAGAGCAGGCAGAGAGAGAGGAGAAAGAAGGCTCCCTGCTGAGCATGGAGCCCAATGTGGGCCTCGATCCCAGGACCCTGAGATCATGACCTGAGCCGAAGGCAGAGGCTTTAACCCACTGAGCCACCCAGGCGCCCACAATAAATAGTTCTTGAGAACACACTGTGTACAAGACACTAAGGTATCACTGAGTAAATCCTTTCATCCAGATTTTAGGGCTGGCAAATAATTTCGTAGCACATTAAGATCACATTCATTTTCTGTATTATTGTAGTCAATAGATGCTCAAAAGCATCTTACGTAGAACACTATCTACTGAACACTCCCCACTAAAAAATACATATATGTGTAGTCTATGTATATACGCATGTATATTTGTAGGCCTGTGTGTATATCAAAGTGAAAAAATTAAAATACTCTACTTTTAAACTTTGGACAAATATTTTAGATGGAAGTCTCGAGTTTTAATGTCACAGATTCATTTCTTGTTGTTGTTTTTAATGTGCTAGATGCAAAGATTACTGAGCACATTAAAACAATTGATCATTTCATCAAAGCAAATGATATTACCTCATTTCCACATGGATAAAAATGTTATTTTTTTCCAAATGCAAAGCCAAATTAAGTGAACTTTGCATTGAAAGCCATGTATAAAATACCCACTCTGAACTAGGGTTATGATATGCTTAAATATAGAAATAAAATTTATAATTTATAAAAGATTAACTCATAATAAAGAATTTAAAGTTCAAAAGAAAATATCTCCTGAATGCTCTTGTTTGTATCATGAGGCAGTTCACAAGGATATTTATGGTCCAAACCATGAAATATTTGGCATGTATTTATTTCTAAATCACTCAGAAGCTTTCTGAGTTACAAGCACATTCTGCACCCATTCATTCCAATGGTAAATTTTAATAAGTCTCTAGATGCACTATCACAGCTGAACCTAAGAATGAGCCCTAGAACTAATTCTGGTAAAGGTATGCCAGAAGCTATTAGTGAGCTGAATCTATAGCATAATTTGTCATTCACTGAAGCTCTAAGGCATCATTTTGTCCCCAAGAGCCCAATGAATGTATTCCTCCTTCTCTCCATATATGTTAATTCCACCTTTGAGTCTTACTAGGATATCATAAAACTTGGATTATATTTCAGCTAAATCCATGTACAATATGTGCATACACAAACACACTATGTTTCCTTGGATTGTATTAATTTTTTGGCAGATACCATATCTTCAACTAATAAACTTTTAATAACTTTAAAATCTAGCTTCTTCATAATAATATAACTATAATGACATTGATTCCACTTATCTCTGTGCCACTAAAGCATTATATAAATATATTAATTTTTTCTTAGATGATAATTGTAGTTTTTGATAAATTTACTTATTTATAAAATAATGAGTTCCTTGGACTGATCCTATTTTTAAAGTTATAAAATATTAGTTAAAGGCAAATCTGACCATATTACTTCTAACCAAAACTCTCCTCCATGGCTTCTCATCATCTGCAGAATAAATTTCTAATTCGCCACATAGCTCACTAGAAGGTCCCTAATGTGTTTCTCCCTACTCTCCTACTTCACCCTCCAACACTCATCTACATTCAGCCACTCCCAACTGCCTGGGTGACCAGCTTGCCATGCGTTTCCTCATTGCTCACTATCCCCAGAAGGCTTCTTCCTATTTCAATCACAAAACTTATACTCTCTTTTCAAGTTCAAACACCTCTGGCTTTTCATAAATTCATACCAATGTCACATTCTTATTCTTATACAATAATGACATATTTTACTTACATTTATTTATATTTATATTTTTGCATATCTACTTCCTACACTATATTGGCAGTTTCTCAAAATTAGGGGTAATACTTTATTACTATGTAGCCCTGTGCTAGGCAGAATATAGGTATTGGGTTCATATCTATAAAAATACACTGATAAAAAAATACATGCATGAATTTTAGGAAGTGGCAAAGCACTAGTAAAATAAGAAGCAAAATTTATTTCCCTAATCAAGGAATGTTATACTTGAAATTTGCTAAATGCAGGTACTGATTTCCTGCATGCATAATGCAGAAGAACCAAATGAACCAAAGTTGATCTGTAAGAGATTTGTCCCCAAAATGTTACAAGAGGGCAATACTATTATCTAGATATATGTGTAAATATAATATATAATATATATTTCATGTAAATATATAGACAGATATAATAACTTGGTCATAGCACTCACTGAAACAGCATGTCACGTAACAGTTATTTCTGTACAGAACATATGGTAAACTCCTTCAGATCATAGATTTGAGCCAAAGTTGGTTCAAAATTACACTCCAATATATAGAAATAGTATTTTTTGGCCATAACCAAATAATTTTTTATACTTTATTTTTCACTTGTGGTTTTGATAGTTATCTTTTCTGGTCTATTTCAGTTTAAAATAAAGATATTTGTTTTTTGTTTTGTTTTCTACTCCCTATATAAACAAGATATGAAATGGTAAGTTGGAATAAACTTGGAAACAGGGGCTTGTTTTTAGGAACAGAAAAACTCAAATGCTTAGAGAGCTCAGGCTGATAAGAATGACAGACTATGAATAAGAACAAGGAGTGGTAGGGTTCACACTAATTGGAAAGCATCTGCCCTGCCCCAGAGCAGCAGCGACAGGAAGCTCTAATAGATGCCTGTGGAAGGACTACCGGCCAGTGCATCCCTAGAACTGTATCTGCTACTTTTTCTTCTTCCTCTCCTCTTCTTCCTCCTTCTAGCTCTTCGTCCTTTTCCTCCTTCATGACAAATGACAGAAATCAAATTTTCTGTGACAAAAAAAACTAATTTACTGAAGTCAGAAATGTTTAATACTTTGAAAAAGACAGCATAAGTGAAACCAAGCATTTCTGAATCTTACCACTTTGTGCTATCAGGTCTAGGATCATTCACTAGCTAAGTACTTGCACATTATAGTCATTCATTCTCATGCTGTACAGGACTCAAATTTATTTCTTTAAGGAAAAAAGGAGCACATGGTAAAAGTTTCTACTTTCCATCAAGTGGATGAATTTGAGTTGGTTGTTCTATGGATGCTGAGGTTTGTTTGCTCTTCCATTTCAGGTGCCCCATATTTCCCTGGCTTGGTGGCTTTCCCTAATGAGTTATGGTTCATCTCTTCCCTCAACTATGTCTACATATTTAAACTCATCCACTTTTTAAAAATTATCCAAATTCTTCTATTTTCTTTGATGGAATAAGAGTAACATTTCTTTTGATTTTCCATTATGACTCTTCTCAATCAGTCTCTGTGATGCTTCTATACCTACTCAAATTATACATACCCATATATCTTATAGATCTAGATCTTAAGCTTACTCCACTGCTTCCTGTAAAGAATCACGCACAATGTTTTTCACATATTTCGTGTTTCTGCTGAGGTTGCTATCACAGCTTTTACACTTGTTAAAGAGCTAGTATAGAGTATTACTATAAAATGCAGAATTAATCTCTCCTGATACGAAAATGACCTTTAAATAAAGCACTTAAATAGGTAAAAATATCAAAATTGTATTTAGTTTGCTCTATTATCTAATTGACTGTTGTCAGATAAGAAACATTGATGTAAAGGAAGTTAAAGCAAGTCTACAGATGTTGAGTTAGCTATACCTCTTGTTTATTTTTTTTTAAGATTTTATTTATTGACAGAGAGACAGAGATTACAAGTAGGCAGAGAGGCAGGCAGAGATAGAAGAGCCCCTGATGCGGGGCTCGATTCCAGGACCCCGAGACCATGACCTGAGCTGAACACAGAGGCTTAACCCTCTGAGCCACCCAGATGCCCTCTCTTGTTTCTTTTTAAGAAGTTTGATGTAAAAGAGTATTATTAGTAATGGCAGTCTGAGAGTGTTCTTTAATTTTTTAAATTTATAAACAGGTTCCTGGACTCTTTGGAAAGAGCTTAAGTTTCATCATTTTTTTTTATATGTATAAAGTACAGGATTACCCACTTAGTCAAACAAAACAGAGAAGGAAATGGTATTGAAAGGCAGAGTAGAAACATGTAAAAACTGATTTTTTTCAAGAGATCAGAGATATTAGGCAAAGTATTCAGGTAATTAGAAACATTTTCCTCCATTTCTAATTAAAATGCAAATAACCTCAGAACTAGATACCGGTTCTAATAGAGGATGGAGAATCTTAAAGGATTTAGAGTCAGAACATTTGAGTTCAAGTCAACCAAGTTTTCTGATCTTGAATGAGTTACTTTCTCTCTTCATTCTTCCTTTTTTTCCACATAGGAACTTTAATATAGTCGTGGGGGAAATATTATTATAAATATAAAAGAAAAATCCAGTCAAGGCAAACTAACATTGGTTTTGTGAGAATTAAATAATATGTAAATGTGATCCACATACTATATGCAGCTCTAAGCTGTGTCATTATTATGGTATTTTCTTTAAATAAGACCATTGTACTTTGCAGAGAGATCTCCAATCATTGGGATGGAACTTGGCAGGAATTTCACCTATCACTGTGTTAGGCATATCATTGGCTTTAAATATTATTAATCAAAGAAAGAGTTGGATTAAATAAACCCCACATAGTCTTGCAAACCAAAGACAAAACAAAACAGAGAATCATAGAACCACATCTGTTCAAGTTGTAGGCTTCAATTGGATTGGAAAATTAGTTCACAAATTGGTTTTTATATATAACGTGTTCACTTTTCTAGTGGCGAATGACTACTGGTACATCAATGCTAACATAAAGTTTTTAGAGCTTTTTAAAAATAATTTTAAAATACAGATTTTGTTTAAAGCTAAGGCTATCATGTTTTAGATGCTTCCACAGAATACTTTAAAATGCCTTAAATATATTTTTACCATTTTAATTAGTTTCTTGACAGTACTATTGTACTTTTGTCTATAGAAAAATACCCAAAGTCATATTATCAACATCTCTTCACAATATTTGGATCATTTGATATTCACTAAGGAGAAGTTGAAAGCTTTAATAATTTGAAGCAATTAATTTAGTTTCAAGTTATTATTCTCCTTTGGAAATTGTAATAAATTAAAATGGCTTTTGAAGAAATTAGTGAACTATTATCTGAAATATGTAAACAACTCTTAGGAAGACATTGTTCTGATAAAGGAACAACAATAAAAATAAAACAAAACAAGTCAAGAAATCACTGCATGTCATTCTTTTTTGTGTGTTTAAGGAAAAGAGAATATTCCATATTTATAATAAAAATAAAATAGCTTTAAGTGGCAGAAGGAAAAAAAAAGATACTGTCAACTCTAATATTCTGAGTTTTAGAGTTACTCTGCTAAAATATCCCAAGTCTCAATCATACCCCAGGTTATATTTCTGAATACCTGAACTCTAACTGGACATTTCACTGAGATTGTTGTCAAGAGAATTCCATTATTGGAATGTAGAATTATTGTGAATGTAGAATGTTGACTTTACTTTGGATTGCCCTCCAAGGGTGGTAGCTTTTGCACTGATATTTACAGAAGGGATATTTAAAGTGAAAAAAAATTGTGATTAGTTAAGTTGAATTTTATGGGGGCACTGTGCCAACTCCTTGGACTTGGAAAAATACCACATGATCTTTCTTAATACAAATCAAGACCCTGGTTGTTTTACAAAAGCCTGCAATCTCAGCATCTCACTATTAAATCACTATTAAATCTCACTTTTAAATCATTGAACTAAATGGAAAAGGAAGACTTTCAACTGATGGACAGTGACATTTCTCCCTGTCATACTTATAGTTACAAAGCAATATGCTGAGTATAGGTTCCTAGATCTCTACCTCCTCTAGGCTTCATAAGGGATGATCTGCCTTCATGATCCAAACATCAGTATAATGAATTACTTTGTATGTCCATGCCATAATCCAGATGATTCAAGGAGTTCCTCAGTTACCAGCTGGTAGGATCTAAAATTAGTCCTGCTTTCATCAACATAATATACCTGATGACAGAGGCATTTTAAGACCGACTACAAAAAATTTGAAAAGACCAATTAAATTCTTCTTCCCACCATAGCTCCCCTGTGTTGTCATATTCCACATGTCTACAATGACAGCAACATCAACAACTACAAAAATACTAATTTTAACTTATCCCATGGGAAGTATCAGGCATTTACCTGGCATTAGGCATGTAATATCTATCATTCCTATTATCAATGTCACTGTTCCTTTCACCATGTAGGAATACATAGATTGAATAGAGCGTCAGCAGGGTTAGGTAACTTACTGAAGTTATGGTGCTGGGGACTGGGCTTCTCCTCGGTTGTCTATTAATTCTCAATCTTATCATTCTTAAGCTAACCTAGTTCTTACAATTTGAGTTATTCCAAGTAAATATGAATGAAATGACCTGCTGGTGTCACGATAACACCATCTCATTGTCCCTCAAAATATACATACAATTTCTACTTTTGCTCCTGGTGTTTTAATTAACTGGAACAACATTTAGTTATAGAACTCTTCCCTAAAGAACAGTTATTCAAAACATAGTCCAAATCCATCCTAATCAAAAGGCAATCATTCAACATCTGCAAATTAATCAATGTGATACAACACATTAATAAAAGAAAGAACAAGAACCATATGGTATTCTCAATAGATGCTGAAAAAGCATTTGACAAAGTACAGCATCCTTTCTTGATCAAAACTCTTCACAGTGTAGTCATAGAGCACCTATTACAGTAAAATAATACATGTTTTGTCTTTCTCCTTCATAAGACAATATCTTGTTGCCTTCACAGCACTTTGTCTAAAGCCATGCACATTTTTAAATAAATACATGAAGAGAAGTTTTATAACTTACTAAAATATGTTTTACAAGGCACTAATTATGCTATATGTTTATGTGTTCCAGCCATTTATGTGTTCCAGTTATTTATGTGTTAGTACAAATGTGATCAATATTGTATATATGCCCTATCCCAGTGATCAAGAACACAACTCTCTAAAGATTGCCTGGCTTCACCACATACTAGCAGTAAGATCTTGGACAAATTATTTAATTTATCTTCATGTTAGTTTTTTCATCCAAAAATAGAGATAATAATAATTTCTATCTAATAGTGTTCCTTTTTTAAATCTTTTTTTTAATTTAATTTTTTCAGTGTTCCAAGATTCATTGTTTATGCAACACACCCAGTGCTCCAAGCAATACATATCTTCCTTAATACCTACCACCAGGTTCAACCATGCCCCTATACCCTTCCCTTCCAAAACCCTCGGTTTGTTTCTCAGAGTCCATAGCCTCTCATGATTCATCTCCCCCTCCAATTGACCCCAATTTACTTTTCCTTTCCTTCTCCTAATGTCCTCCATGTTATTCCTTATGCTCCACAAGTGATAACTGGCTTTCTCTGCTTGACTTAGTTCGCTCAGCATAATCTCCTCCAGCCCCATCCATGTTGATACAAAAGTTGGGTATTCACTCTTTCTGATGGAGGCATAATATTCCATTGTGTATATGGACCATATCTTCTTTATCCATTCGTCTGGTGAAAGGCATCTTGGCTCTTTCCACAGTTTGGTGATTCTGCCCCTTGCTGCTATGAACATTGAGGTGTATATGGTCCTTCTTTTCATTACATCTGTATCTTTGGGGTAAATACCCAGTAGTAGAATTGTAGGGTCATAGGGTAGCTCTATTTTTAATTTCTTAAGGAATCTCCACACTTTTTTCCAAAATGGCTGCTCCAACTTGCATTCCCACCAACAGTGTCCAACAGTATAAGAGGGTTCCCCTTTCTTCACATCCTCTCCAACACTTGTTGTTTCTTGTTTGTTAATTTTGGCCATTCTATCTGGTGTAAGGTGGTATCTCAATGTGGTTTTGATTTGAATTTCCCTGACGGCTAATGATGATGAACATTTTTTTCATGTGTCTGTTAGCCATGAGTATGTCTTTTTTGGAGAAGTGTCTGTTCATGCCTTCGTCCATTTTTTGATGTGATTATCTGTGTTTTGGGTGTTGAGTTTGAGGAGTTCTTTTTTTTAATATTTTATTTATTTATTTGACAGAGAGAGAGATCACAAGTAGGTAGAGAGGCAGTCAGAGGGAGAGGGGGAAGCAGGCTCCCTGCTGAGCAGAGAGCCCAAAGCGAGACTTAATCCCAGGACCCTGAGATCATGACCTGAGCTGAAGGCAGAGGCTTTAGCCCACTGAGCCACCCAGGTATCCTGAGGAGTTCTTTATAGATCTTGGATATCAGCCCTTTGTCTGTACTGTCATTTGTTAATATATTCTCCCTTTTGTGGGTTGCCTCTTTGTTTTGTTGACTATTTCCTTTGCGTGCAGAAGCTTTTTATCTTGATGAAGTCCCAAAACTTCATTTTCCCTTTTGTTTGCATTGCCTTTGGAGATGTGTCTTGAAAGAAGTTGCTGTGGCTGATATCGAAGAGGTTACTGCCTATGCTCTCTTCTAGGATTTTGATAGATTCCTGCCTCATGTTGAGGTCTTTTATCCATTTCAAGATTATCTTTGTATATGGTGTAAGAGAATGGTTGAGTTTCATTCTTTTGTACATTCTTCTATCCAATTTTCCCAGCACCATTTACTGAAGAGGTTTTTTTCCACTAAATATTTTTTCCTGCTTTGTCAAAGATTATTTGACAGTGGAGTTGTAGGTCCATATCTGGACTCTCTACTCTGTTCCATTGGTCTATGTGTCTGTTTTTGTGCCAGTACCATGCTGTCATGGTGATCACAGCTTTGTAGTAAAGCTTGAAATCAGGAAATGTGATGCCCCCAGTTTTGTTTTTCTTTTTCAACATTTCCTTAGCGATTCGGGTCTTTTCTGGTTCCATACAAATTTTAGGATTGTTTGTTCTAGCACTTTGAAAAATGTTGGTGGAATTTTGATTGGGATGGCATTGAAAGTATAGATTGCTCTGGGCAGTATAGACGTTTTAACAGTGTTCATTCTTCCAATCCATGAGCATGGATTGCTTTCCCATCTTCTTGCAACTTCTTCAATTTCTTTCATGAGTGTTCTGTATTTCCTCAAGTACAGATCCTTTACCTCTTTGGTTAGGTTTATTCCAAGGTATCTTATGGTTCTTGGTGCTATAGTAAATGGAATTGATTCTCTAATTTCCATTTCTATATTTTCATTGCTAGTGTATAAGAAAGCAACTGATTTCTGTGCATTTATTTTGTATCTTGCCACATTCCAGAATTGCTGTATGAGTTCTAGTAGTTTGGGGGGTGGGCTCTTTTGGGTTTTCCATATAAAGTATCATGTCATCTGCGAAGAGAGAGAGTTTGACTTCTTCTTCACCAATTTGAATACATTTCTTTTTGTTGTCTGATTGCTGTTGCTAGGACTTCTAGTACTATGTTGAACAACATTGGTGAGAGTGGGCATCCTTGCCGTGTTCCAGATCTCAAAGGGAAGGCTGTCAGCTTTTCCCCATTGAGAATGATATTCACTGTGGGTTTTTCATAGATAGATTTTATGAAGTTGAGGAATGTTCTCTCCATCCCTATACTCTGCATAGTTTTAATCAGGAACAGATGCTATATTTTGTCAAATGCTTTTTCTGTATTGATTGAGAGGACCACGTGGTTCTTCTCTCTTCTCTTATTGATTTGTTCTATCACATTGATTGATTTGCAAATGTTGAACACTATCTAAGAGTGTTCTAATGAGAGTTAAATACTTGCATATATAAAGAATTTTTATAGTAGTTCTTGCACACCATTTTGTTAGGTTCTATTCTTAATTATCAATGTATTAATTTTAACATTAATTTGCATATGTACACTGAATGAATATATATAGGCTAGAAAATGCACTGGGTTTTTTTTTTAATTTTATTTATTTGACAGAGAAAGACACAGCAAGAGAGGGAACACAACCAGAGAGAGTGGGAGAGGGAGAAGCAGGCTTCCCGCCGAGCGGGGATCCAGATGCAGGGCTCAATCCCAAGACCCTGGGATCATGACCTGAGCCAAAGGAGATGCTTAATGACTGAGCCACCCAGGTGCCCCCTTGAATTTATTAGGGAAAAAATCCATGACTCCGGTTCTCATAAAGAACACAGCATGAAAAAGATAAAATAAGGATGGAAATATGTGTATACATATGTCAAAGACATTATATATACGTGCACATGTATCTATATACATGAAATATATGATAAATCATGACATCATAAATAAAACCATCAAGAGATCTGTGAGAGAGCACGATGTAGGTGTCTAGCCTTTTGTCATATAGCCAAACAAGGCTTCAATAAGAAGGATCATTTAAGCTGAGAAATAATAAGAGAGAACATTTGAAGAAGAGTATTTTGGAAAGATAGACTATAACATGTAAGACCTGACTGCTAGAGAAATTTTAATGTGCTGGAGGAATTAAATAAAGGAGAGAATATAAGAGTGTGGTCAGTGAACAATGCATGGCAGGAAATTGAGGTAGACAGGGGTGAGACAGTGTATGACTTTGTAATTAAAGTGAGACCTCCTTTCTGAATGACCTTATAACTGCTGTAGTATTCACCCAATAAATACTTACTATATGGACTTGAAGTGCTTCAAAAGTGGCTATTTGATATAATCCTAAACTTTAAAGAGATAACTAGACAAAGTGAGGATTTTCTTCAATTGTTTTTTCTTCTTAAATTAAAAAAAGAAATACCACATGATCCAATAATTTCACTATGGGTATTTACCTTCCCCCCCAAACCCCACTAATCCAAAAGATAAATGCACCCATATATATATTGCAGCATTATTTACAATAGCCATGATATGGAAGCAGCCCGTGTCCATGGATAGATGAATGGATAATAAAGATGTGAAATGTGTGTATATGTGTATATATGTGTGCACATATATAAATGTATGTGTACATACATCTATAATAGAATATTCCTCAGCCATAAAAAGGATGAGGTCATGCCATTTGCAACAACACAGATGGACCTAGAAGGTATTAAGCTAAATGATATAAGTCAAATACCATCATGCTTCACTTATATGTGGAATCTAAAAAAAATAAAACAAATGAAAAACAAACTAAAAGCAGAATCATACCTATAAACACAGAGAACAAATTGACAGTTGCCATGGAGGAGGGAGGAGAGGGAATGGGGAAAATGAGTGAATGGGATTAGAAGATGGAGTCTTCTAGTTACAGAATGAGTAAGTCATGGGGATGAAAGGTACAGCATAGGAAATATAATCAGTGGTATTATAGTTAGGTTGTATGGGACTGATGTTAGCTACACTTGTGGTGAGCACAACATAATGTATAGAGTTGTGAAATTGATACAGTGTATACCTGAAACTATTATAACCCAGTGTCAACAATACTCAAATATACATAAAGAAGTAAATAAGTTATGTTTTGTGAGAGCATAAGTTAGAAAAATGTTGAATCAAAGAAAGTTTAAAATATTTCTTTACTATGGGACTAGAAATTCTTTAATATGTTACTGTGAACTGTGACGATTCAATAATGAGATACAGTATGAAGTCATTCCCAAATATTTTTCTGGAACTCTTTTATTTTAGAGCATCATTTTGGTCTAGGGCTATAGTGGAATGACCCACTTTGGTAAGTGCTAGCTGAGATAAATGAGAGAGCTTAATAAAATATTACAGTCCATACCTGAACTTGATGTGTGGCATTGACAAGATACTTTGAATTCCTAAACCTGTCTTTTCATTTTACAATGGAGAGAATAAGTCAATTCAAATAGTCATGGTATAAGTGAAATGTCATAATCTATGTCAGTTAGGCTAAAGTCTAGCACATTTTAGTCAATAAATATTACTACTTAAAAACAGGGAAATATGTTTTTTGGAATGTATTTTTATCATTTGATGTTGGTATTAGAATTATTCAGATTTTAACCTAAGGTTTACCACAGACATCAAAGTTGAGGAAAATATTTAAGGTTTCATCTTAAAAGAAAGAGTTTATATATTTTTAACTGACTTCAACAAGATTTTATACAATTCAAAAAAAAAAAGACGGGCACCTGGGTGGCTCAGTGGGTTAAAGCCTCTGCTTTCGGCTCAGGTCATGATCTCAGGGTCCTGGGATCGAGGCCCGCATCGGGCTCCCTGCTCAGCGGGGAGCCTGCTCCCCCCCCCCTGCCTGCCTCTCTGCCTCCTGTGATCTCTCTCCCTCTGTGAAATAAATAAATAAAATCTTAAAAAAAAAAAAAGACAATGAATAAAAAGTAATGTAAAAGCCAGCCTTTTGCCCCGATCTTGAAGGTACAGGGTTTCAGAGATACAAACCTCAGTTTCTTTAATTCTGCAATGGTATCTGGCCTCTCATCAACCCAATGACTCCTACTTTTTGAATGTATGCCCTGTTATAGGCCCTGTCTACATTACATCATAGCTGGCTTGTCAGACCAGAGGAATATGGTAGAAAGAATGGTGTACAACTTCCACCGTTAGGTTATAAAAGATACTGTAGCTTCTTCTGTGACCTGTTGGAATATTTGGTCTGGAGGAAGCTGGCAACCAGGGCATAAGGCCACTCAGTGGTCCTTGTGGAAAGACGCACGTGGAGGAGTACAGCCAGCTTGCCAACAGCCAGAGTCGACTTGCTGATTATGTGAGGGAGTTGCCTTAGGAGTGGATCCTCCAGCCCCAGTCAAGCCTTCAAATAACTACAACCGTGGACTGCATGTTGACTTTAACTTCTTGGAAGACTCTAAGGCAGAACCATTTAGTTAAGTTGCTCTTAAAATCCCTGCTTTACGAAAACTATAATAGTTAACAAATACTATTATTGCTTTATACCACTATGGTGTGGATAATTTTCTGCTTAACTGATAAGTAATGGATCTATAAACTCCTTTACTGAGAATATTTTGCTTAGTTTCATTTCCCATTTTTAGGACTTACACACATTATTCCCAAATTTTGCAACTCTTTCTGATGTACTTCCTTGGCAAGAGAGCCTTCGTTCTGTTATTTTTTCCTATATTCTTATTATCATCACCATCTGTATCAACCTTACCTATTCGGAGGTCCTGATACCCCACTGATTATGCTACTGGCTTCTTCAGTGAAATATCATCTCCTCTGCATCTTCCTCTCTCTTCAGTGACTCTTTTCTCTTATACACATTCTGAATTTTCTCTTATTATAAACGAACACGCAAAACATTTTATTCTGTAATTCTGCTGAACAATCAAGGTACTGTTTACTCATTCATTTAGCCATTTATTCAGCAAATTTGAAACACCACTGACCAGTATCTTCTCAGTGGTCATGAGATAAAAATTTCAAAAGAGGGTCCCTACTCTCATCAGATTACAGAGAAGTCCATAAGAAATTATAAATTAGGCCAGCAAATACCAATGATCAGGATCAGAATGTGACACAGGTCATGCACAAGGATAACGAAAACACGAAATAACAGTAGGCCTTAGTACGCATGGGAGCAGCCAAGGTCCTGATTTCCTCAGTGAATAAGGGGCGTGTTCAGGAGTTAATAACAAGGATGTGATATATGACAATGTAGCCAGTCTCAATGAAGCCAGACTTATTTTTTTTAAGATTTTATTTATTTATTTGAGAGAAAGAGAGAGAACACATGAGTGGAGAGGAGGTGTTGAGGGAGAGGAGAAGCAGATTCCCTGCTGAACATGGAGCCCAATGTGAGACTCAATCCCAGGACTCCAGGATCACCACCTGAGCCAAAGGCAAATGCTTAACTGACTGAGCCACCCAGGTACCCTAAAGGCAGACTTTTTATAGACTTATGAAGGGGTAGTTATTTGAATATCAGTGGAAAGTATGAAAGATACTGAACTCAATTCTGAATATAAAATATATAAGATGTGAAAATAAGTAGTTTTCTTTTGAAAGAATATGTTAAGTCAGGGTGCCTGGGTGGCTCAGTTGTTAAGTGTCTGCCTTCAGCTCAGGTTATGATCTCAGGGTCCTGGGTTTGATCCCCACATCTGGCTCCCTACACAGCAGGAAGCCTGCTTCTCCCTCTCCAACTCCCCTTGGTTGTGTTCCCTCTCTCTCTCTCTCTCTCTCTCTGTCAACTAAATAAATTTTAAAAAGTCTTTAAGAAATAAAAAAATGAAAGAATATGATAAGTCAGATTAACAGAAGAAAAAAGTCTATGCTGACATATGAGGTATAGGGAATATTCAGTGAAAAGTTTGAAGATGTAGAGGATTGTGATAGTTAAGGAACTGATCAAACATACAGCACAATAAAGGGATACAAGGGTCCATTAGTTATTGGAGGGGAAGAAAGTTAGATCAGGGTGTAGGAATTACAAAGAACTATAAACTCAGCATCAGGGAAATACAAATCAAAACCACAGTGAGCTACCACCTCACACCAGTCAGAATGGCTAAAATTAACAAGTCAGGGAACGACTGATATTGGTGAGGATGTGGAGAAAGGGGAACCTTCCTACACGGCTGGTGGGAATGCAAGCTGGTGCAGCCTCTCGGGAAAACAGTATGGAGGTTCCTCAAAAAGTTTAAAATAGAGCTACCCTATGACCCAGAAATCACACAACTGGGTATTTACCCTAAAGACACAAAGGTAGTGATCCTCAGGGGCACGTGCACTCGAAAGTTTATAGCAGCAATGTCCACAATAGCCAAACTATGAAAAGAACCTAGATGCCCATCAACAGATGAATGGATAAAGAAGATGTGGTGTATATATACACAGTGGAATACTATGTAGTCATCAAAAGAAACAAAACCTTGCCATTTGCAATGACATGGATGGAACTAGAAGGTATTATGCTAAGTGAAATAAGTCAATCAGAGAAAGACAATTATCATATGATCTCTCTGATATGAGGAACTTGAGGGTCAGGGCGGGGGGGTCCTGGGGGGTAGGGAGAGAAAAATAACGAAACAAGATGGGATGGGGAAGGAGACAAACCATAAGAGTTCTTAATCTCATGAAACAGAGGGTTACTGGGGGGTGAGGGGGTAGGGATAGGGTGGATGGGTTATGGATATTGGGGAGGGTATGTGCTATGATGAGTGCTGTGAAATGTGTAAGCCTGAATCACAGACTGGTACCCCTGGGGCAAATAGTACATTATATGTAATTTTAAAAAAAGAAAGAAAAAGGAAGAAAGAAAGAAAGAAAGAAAGAAAGAAAGAAAGAAAGAAAGAGAGAAAGAAAAAGAAAGAAAAAGAGAGAAAGAAAAAGAAAGAAAAAGAGAGAAAGAGGAAAGAAAGAGGAAAGGTGAGCTTATAATAAAAGATAGATGACCGGAGGCACTGATCTCTTAAGTAGTGGCCAAGGGTAATGAGGTATGATCCATGATGAATATAAATGACTGCAATATTTTCCTTAAGCATCAGAACTTAGGGAGGCCCTTGATACAGTGTCTTACACATAGAAGGCACTTAATATGCTTATGTTGAATGAGAGACCTCTGGGTCTAAAAAAACATATTTGAAAGTTATTAAGTTACAGATGATAATTTAAATAATAAGAGTTAATACAAATACCCAAGGGGACCATGATGAGATTTAAAAGTCAAAAACCTCCTGGGAAATGTGTGTGTGTGTGTGTGTGTGTGTGTGTGTGTGTGTGTGTGTGTACACATATACATGCATGAACGTATACATAAACACATATCGAAAACATTTTCGACCATTAACATAAAAGAATGGAGATAATAGATAAAATAAAGAAAAATGATTAACTTACTTAAGTTATGCAACACATTCATTCTAAATTTTGCCATGCTATTCCCTGAGACCTGTGGTTTCGACCTGTAGCTTGCTTCAGCGTCACCTGAGGACTTAGAAATACCAGTGCTTCAACCCAGCTTCAGAGCTATGGATTCAGAAATTGGGACTGTAGCCCAGGCATTAACTTCTAATTATATGATTAGAATATTGCCCTATTACCTTGTCTACTAAGCAATTCTGTGAGTACCTTAGATTTATGCTCAATTTCATTTGGAAAGTATTTAGTGGACTCTAGAACAACCACTTCCTCCTCATTCTCACCTCTCTACAAGAAAATATCTATACCATTTCTGACAAGTGATTGTATTTTTAAAAATATTTTAAGTGATGCAGAGCTAACTCTTACATATGGAAAATCCCATACATTAATATTCTTGATTTTAGAAAAATTCCATATTTTCAATTGATACCCTACTCCATAGAACTCTTGCTTTTACATACTTCTAAGTGTAACCTTGGAAAGGTTATTTAATTTCTCAGAGTCACTCAGGATGCTATGATAAATCAGAGGCAGGATATCTAGTCAGCTGTGGGGGATGATTTGTGATTCTGAATTCCTCAGACACTTTTTTTTGGCACTGTGTTTTTGACCCAATGTGGAACTAAACTTTTAAACATACACACACACAGTAGAAAGCCATATATCAATAAATGTGTCATGTATTTTCCATGTAAACATTTCATCCTTAATTCCTTATCTTTTATCCTCTTAATTTAATTCATGTTAATGCTTTAAAAACGATTATGCACAAGCCATTTCTATGTATATATGCATTCATAAATATAGATCTAGGCTAAAAAATGTAATCTTTCTAAATTATATGTATTTAAATGTCTGTATAACATATTTCCTATTTATAGTCAGTTTATACGTAAACAACAGCTGCCCTAGAAAAATAATTGCTGAGAAAGAACCAGGGTATAACTAAGCAACCATGGGCATTTCCTGGTGAAATAAATCTATTTGACTGAAAGAACTCTGAATGTTGAAATGGGAGTAGGAATACAACTATAAGCATGTTGCTCCTCCTTCAAGAGCAACCAGATTTCAGATTTAATTAGATAACTATATTCTCTATCTGTATTTTTATTACCTGTAAGCCACCAGGCTTCCATAAATCTCACAGTACACATAGAGAGAACTGATACATTAATATAGAAACAAGAGAGACTGAACATAAAATGTATCTACAGAATAGCTTGATCAACAAGAATATTAATTATTTAACTAATTTTAACTTCATTAAACCCCAAACTTGTTTCCTAAGCTTCACTGACTTTAAATATGTCTTTGTATACCAGTTATTTGAAACTTAGTGAATTATAAAGAGATGTGTCCTATTAATGTTTTTTAATGGGATTTAGCCTAATGCTGGGATTGTGCATAATATAATTTCCATACACGTTTGTAATAAATTGGTCAATAATAGGATGAGTACTGCTGCGAGAAACTAAAACATTTCTATGTGTTGAATCTTACTTTTTTTCTTAACACATTTGTCTCTAAACTGAATATTTTAACATTGTTTATTAGATGATCTTACAAAATATATTTGGTAAAAAATAATTTTCAAATCATACATAGATTTTAAAAAGTAAGTCCCTTCCACTTTGGATCCTTCACCCTCATTATCTATTAATAAATTTTAGCATCTTTCAAAATATTTCCTGTTCCCATCCTTTTCCCCTTTGTAGCACATTGTAGACAATTAGTATTTGAATATACAAATATATATGCATATATGCCTCTATGTGTCTCTCTACACATGCTATGACAAAATTAAGGGGTATTATGTATTCTATTTTGGACCCTATACTTTCTTTTGGTTTGTGGTTGGTTATGTATATTCACTTTATTTTAGAAATCCACTTCCACTGTAAGCAAGCTCTCAAATGGTCCATAATTATGACATTGTTTAATCAGACCCAGTTGCCAGTCATTTAGATAGTTTCTGATTTTTCATTGTTATGAATAAAGTTGCCACGTGTATCATTTTCATCCACTTTGGGAACATTATTGTGTGCACATCTGTAGAGCAGAATCCCCAAAGTGAAGTTGCTGTGTTAAAAGGTCTGTGCTTTTTAAATTTTGATAGAAACTGACAACTTGTTCTCAAACCAGTGGCAATTTTAAAACATGACTATATTGTATTCCATTCCAAAATTCAAAATGTGGGCGCCTGGGTGGCTCAGTGGGTTAAAGCCTCTGCCTTCGGCTCAGGTCATGATCTCAGGGTCCTGGGATCGAGGCCCGCATCGGGCTCTCTGCTCAGCGGGGAGCCTGCTTCCCCCTCTCTCTCTCTGCCTGCCTCTCTGCCTCCTTGTGGTCTCTCTCCCTCTGTGAAATAAATAAATAAAATCTTCAAAATGTTACCCACAATCCCTCCCCCAATGTACTCAAAATAAACCTAGAGCAATCAGTTTATTTTTTTTGAAAGTCTGCCGTTCAAACGGTTACTAGATATATCCTTTTTCTCCAGGGTCCCCCCGTCCTCACATAAACATATAATCTAAGTAAAAATATCACGTCTGTCAGGCAAGCACAGCTTCAACATAAAAGCCCTGGGCTTCTTTCCAATCAGATTGTCATGCTGTATCCCCCTGCTCTGAAGGTGAGGAACCAAGTCACGGTCCTGCCAAAAGTGATTTTGAGTGTTTATTTACCCACAACCTTGTCACCATTGCTTTTTCTCAAATGTGTTAATATCTGCCAATGTGTCATGAAAAGTAAAGCTGTCTCACTATTATTTTAGCTGGCATTTATGTCACTGTAAAAGTAACTGAGTATCTCCCTCCTTTCATTATAACTCGGTATTACTTCATGAACGTATCTATCATTCTTCAAGAGCTACGCTACTTTTCTCATTATTAAACCAACATTATAGTGTGACTTCTGAAGTAAGCACCTTAAGCCAATTGATTTGTTAAGCAAGTTTTCCATTTAAAAGGTTATAGGAAATGTCCTAAGTGGATGGTAGAAGTGTCCCTGTGGACAGGTGAAAAGACAGAATAAATCATTAGAGTGGCAACATGTTATAATGAGAAGAACCAAACACAGGGAATCTTTACTGAACATATACCATGTAGTGCAAAAGTATGGTCCAGGCCTTGAAGAAGGGAAAAAAATAGAAAAAAAATCATTGAGCTGATGCAAAGAATTAGACCCTGTACCCACTGATTTCCCTGCCTAGACATTTTTAAAGGAAGAGTTAGTACTGCAGCTTTACAGAGGAGGAAATGGAGGCTCAGAAGTATTACCTAGTCAATGGTAAAGGAAGAATTAAACCCAAAGTCTGTCTCTTTGCATAACTGAATTTTTTTCACAGTACTGTACTCATTTTGATCAACATCAACTCTGATGAAAATCAGAGAAGTAAGTTCACTAATAATTATAACTATGAAGATTGACAGAACTCCAACAGCAGGGAGTGGGGGGTGAGAGCTGTCTTTTGCATTTTGCATATGGGAAATGGTGAATAAGCTCCTTCTACATGATGCCTAAAGAAAGGTCATTAACTTTGAATCCAACACACTGGCTTCAAGAACTGTGTTACTATCTTCCTTTTCCGCCCCCCCCAGACCTCAACATCTGCATCTCTTATCCATTCCCAACATTTTGAATGTGTGTGTTCTTCAAATAGCTCTAAGTCATACAATAGTTTATATTCTCCCTGAATCCAAGTTCATTGTAAGTGATTTAATGTGACAGAGATAGAAAATTGTATTGGCAGACTGTTGCTAAACTTAATTACTCACCAGATCCAACCCCAATCAATTAACTACAGCATTAGACAACATAAATTCTAGATTATTTTCTATGAGAAAGGTTGCTACTCCTGATTCTTCTCAGTAACAACTCTACTCCTTTCACTCACTATGCAGATCCATAGCCAGTAAATCCATGTTAATTTACAATAATCATGCTTTATATTTATGTAGCAATTGCCATTTTCAAAGCACTTTCATATCTACTAACTCAGTTCAACTTCATCATTCAATAACTCACAATTCAAAGCAGGTAACATTTTTGCAACTTCTCAGGTCATTAAAAATGAGACTCAGAGAGGTCAATCGCTCATCCAGTATGACATACTTGGGAAATTTTAGGTATCAGACATGCCATAGAGTCCTGGGAGATCAAGAGATGTATTTTTCTGAAAACTTCTAAATATAACACCTAAAGAAGCCAAGACTTAGAAAACTTCAACTATTTGTCTAAAGTCACATACCTAGATAGATACAGGCACAACTGGGAACTTAAGACAGTTTTTGTCTCCTGGCCCAGTGCAATTTTCAAGTGATGTTCAGATTCCTAACAATTAGAAACAATACAAAAATCAGACATATTAGGAGAATTATGTTTTAACACTGTCTACCAAGTCTATTACAACCCATCTTGCCCTTGTAATACCTAATTTTTTTTTTTGGCTATAGCTACAAAATCCCAAGAGTAATGGCAAAATTAAAAACTTTAACTGTTTCCTCAACATAGCACAAAAATACAGTTTAGTTTGTTTTTCTCTGAAGGTATATCCCTTAAATTCTTAATTCCAAGACACTCTTCTTCACCTGCATCTCCACACCCACTGTAACCTCCCATCATTCTCTCACTCCCCTTGCCTACCACTGGCAGTAGACTAGACCTGCGAGCCTTCACTCTGCCACCTTCACAGCCAGTCTTACGTATTTTCAACTCAACATTATATCCTTTACCCTTAACACGTGTTGTGTGTGTGTGTGTGTGTGTGTGTGTGTGAGAGAGAGAGAGAGAGAGAGAGAGAGAGAGAGAGTTTTCTGTTCCTTTCAAGATCTTCATTTGATGCTTATTCCCACTCTGGAATTTGCTCTCCTTCAATTGCTATTTAACTTTGGAAACATATCTCACTTATTCTAGTGTGTCTCCTCAGACTGCCCAGTTCCTTCTGAAAATACCAGTTCCAAAACACCTAAACACAATGCTTTTGGAGAAAATGAGGTGTGACCAAAAAATAAAGCATCCGTCGTCTTCTAGGCACAATCCAGAGAACTCCGCACATGGTTTCACTCTTGGTCATCACAATAGCAAGTTTTTGGTAGGACTAGAAAAGTTAAATGAGTTGCCATTAAGGTAAAGATCTAGCATTAGAAAACAGACAAAATACTACTACCAGTAATAGTAATATTAATGATAATAAAGCTAATAAGATGATTATTAAGTTGTCCCTATATACAGGAGAGTGCTAAGTGATTTACTCATAAAATTTTACAATCACAAAATAATCATAATAACACTGATCCCACATTATGAATAAAAAAATAAGGCCCATGGTTTATTTCTAATGATTTTATTTATTTATTTATTTGAGAGAGAGATATTGAGAGAGAGAACACAGTGGAGGGGAAGGGCAGAGGGAAAGGGAAAGTAGGCCCCCCACAGAGCAGGGAGCCCAACATTCAGAGCTGGATGTGGGGCTGGACATAGGGCTCAATCCCAGGACCCCAGGATCATAATCTTAGCCACAGGCAGATGCTTAATTGCCTGAGCCACCCAGGCACCCCAGGCCCACAGTTTTTAATCATGCTATTCAAAGTTTTATAACTTGTATGTAATGAAACTTAGCCATGAACCAAACCAAATGATTCTACAGCTCTTGAACAAACTTTCAACCATGTATCTATACTTCAAAGAACAGATACATAGCAAAACACCATGATTTATCATCAGATTTATTTTCTGTTTGACTCATACATCCTATGTCACACTTTTCTAAAGATGGAATAATCTTGACCCTTTGCACTTTAAAATTTGTCTTGATCTGGCTAAGGCAACCTACTGAATAGGACAATATAATTTGTAAATGGTATATCTGGTAATGGGTTAATATCTAAAATGTATAGAGAACTTATACAACACAACACCAAAACAGCAAATCATCTGATGAAAAATGGGCAGAGGACCTGAATAGACATCTTCCAAAGACGACATACAGACATATGAAACGATGCTCTACATCACTCATGTTCAGGGAAATGCATAGCAAAACCACAATGAGATAACACCTCACAACTATCGGAATGGCTAGTATCAAAAACAAGAAATAACAAGTGTTGGTGAAGACGTGGAAAAAAAGGAACACTCATGCATTGTTGCTGAGAAGGTAAGTTTGTGCAGCCACTGTGGAAATAAGTATGCAGGCTCCTCAAAAAATTAAAAATAGAAATACCATATGACCTAGTAATTCCACTACTGGGTATTTACCCAGAGAAAATGAAAACACTAATTTGAAAAGATACAAGCGCCCCTATGCTTATTGTAGCATTAATTATAATAGCTAAGATATGGAAGCAGTAAGTGTCCAACGATAGATGAATGGATAAAGAAGATGTAGTACACACACACACACACACACACACACACACACACAGAATGAAACATTACTCAGTCATAAAAAAAAATGAGATCTTGCCATTTGCAGCAACATGGATGGGCCTCCAGGGAATTATGTTAAGTGAAATAAGTCAAATACGTATTTTCTTTAGCCAATAGGATGTTAGAGATATGGTGTAGCTAAAGCACTTGTGCGGTTGAGTTTGCCCATACCTGTGTCTCTGTGCCATTACCAGACATGCCTGTGGTAGCCTGCTGGTCCCAGGAAGAAGATAAGAGACTTGCAGCAGACAGTGAAAATAAGAAGGTAAGAGACTTGTGGAGGACAGTAAAAATAACAAATACAAGTGAAAAACACAAATACCATATAATTTCACTTGTAACATTGAAACTTTAAAGAAAAATGAACAAACAAACAAAAAAACAGACCCATATATACAGAGAACTAACTGGTGGTTATCAGAGCAGAGGATAGTAGGGGGAATGAGGAAAATGTGTGAAAAGTAGTGGGAAGTACAGGCTTCTGGTTATAGAATGAATAAGTCATGGAGATGAAAGGTATAGCCTTAGAGCTGTATAGAGTCAATGGTACTGTAATGGTGTTGTATGGTGACAGATGGTGGCTTCACTGAGGTGAGCACAACATCATGCCTACAGTTGTCAAATCACGATGTTGTACACCCAAAACTAATGTAGCACTATGTGTCAACCATAGTTTGATTAGAAAAAAATGGTCTTGGAAGTCAATGTCCCTAAAATAACAATAATTTATGGATCATTTATAAGTGCTAAGTCTTATTATCTCAAATCTCCAACTGTGTGATGTAATTATGAGTATGCAAATTTTATAAATTGGCAAACCAAAGCCTATAATTTCACAACTATAATGGCCAAACTGGAATCCAAATCTTCTTCTATTGCTTTCAAAATCATTATTTCCCACTACTCTCCACAATATCACTTGTATTGGGCCGACGGGGTCCAGGGAACTGAGGAGGCCACAAGATGGCGGCTGCCCTACTGTCTCACCGCCCCGCCCCCCTCTAATCAGCTTCCACTCTCAAAAGACCGCCAAGGCCAGAGCTTCGGCGGGAAACCGAGGGCTGAACTCCATCCAATCTCCTACCAATTATGGTCATGTTCCCCCGTTCCGCCCACACCCCATAAAAACCCGTGCGCATCCTCCCCAGGTGCGACTTCCCCGACTCCCTTCTCTCGGAGTCGCAGAACCTCGCCTGAGGGCATCTCTATTAAAAATCTCCCCTCGTGCCTATTCGTCTGGTGCTTTGTTTCATCCGCCGTTACTGGGAGGGCTACCGGGAAACCTTACAACTTGCATCAATAATGTGGTTATAACATCATTGGCAACTGATGCATATTTGTTAGTGGAACTTTGCTTCTGTCTGATTTTGCTGAAACTGAAGGATCCTTTTTGTGTGATTACATTTTTCCTAAGCATAAATCAGAGAAGGCTGTGGAAAAAGCCTTTCCTCCACCCACGATTTCTAATTCATGTTAATGAAAATTCCTACTGAGTAAATGCAAATTATATTTAATTATATATTTAGAGATTTACTTATTTTGAAAATAAATTATACAACGTTAAGACTCTCTAATTAATGTGAGGACATATGGCCATCATATGCTCAGCAGCCCAAGTTTGATCTTATAGAAATGATTAATGAACACATTTTGTAGGCTTAAGGAAGATACGAAGCAAGCTCTTACTAAATACTTGTTAAATAAGGAGTTAAAAAATTCATATGCACTCAATTATGCATTTAGTTTAAAACTAATTAACATTCCTGCCATTATCTCACCATCTTTTAAAAAATATCACATTCTACAAGCATCTCGAATTCTTTTCTAAGGTGATTTCTTTCTTCTTTCTTTAGCAGATTATTAACAGAAAATGACCAGGCAAGTCCAATTCTTTGTGTGTCTCTCAGTATCAGGAACTAAGTGCATTATGCAGAAAAGAAACAGATGGAAATAATGCAAGATGCAATTTGTATGTATCATTTTATTTAATATTTATAACAATCCAGCAAAGTAGTTATTATTATAATAAAATAACATTCCATTAAGTCAAGCCTTAAAAATGTAATAACTTGTCATATATCAAAGTAATGTCAGAGTGGGCTAGAAACCCAGAGACATCTGATTTTGGAGACAGTGCTTTATGCTCTAGTTTTATGCTCTAGTTCTAAATAATAATTATTATTTTATTATTATTTTCTTTTCTACTTTTAATATAAAGTAGATAGGTCTGTTAACCATGTCCACAAAATACTTCATAACAAATCACTCCAAAACTCAGTGTTTTAAAGAACAATCATTTATTTTTGAAGATCTGCAGAGCAACTGCTGTGACCTAAGCTTTTCTGTGGTGACTCTCCTCCGAAAGCCTCTTATCTTCTTCCTGGAACGAGCAGGCTAGCAGAGGTATGTCTAGTGATGGCACAGAGGCACACCTGTGGGCAAACTCAATTGCACACAGGGGATTTAGCTACACCGTATTTCTAATATCCTATAGGCTAAAGCAAATCAAATGGTACCACCAAGAAGTGACACATATACTGCATACACAATCGAGAACACTGCAAAATTACTTATTAAATGGCATAGATATGGATAAAAGATAGGAAATCATGATCACGAATGCAATATACCAGAGAAGGGATAAACATTTCTGTATCAGTGGTTCTTAAACTGGAGTACAACTCAAGAACACCAAGGAAGTTTCCTAAAAGTACAAAGTCTAGGCTACCTCTAGAGCTTAAATTCCTTAGATCGGGGTTTAGTCACCAAAATTAGTATTTTAACAAGTATCTTAGTAATTCTAAAGCTTTTATGTAGCATTTTTTTTCTTTCTAGTATGTGGCCTCTTGACAGTTGTCACAGAAATATTTTATTCAATGTACCGACCCCCAGGCCATTCGGTTAAAAATGCCATGTCTGTGACTTAGCAATAAGAAACTCGGCTTTCTGTTCTAGCTCCAGAGAAATGCCATGATTAAACTATTTTAACAAGAGATTTGTTTTTATTTGTTTTATGGTAATGAACAACACCAACACCAAAAGAATTATCAAGTACAACCCTACTTTGGAGCCTTCAGGACAAGATGAGAAGAGACATATGTATGAAGTAATCTATTGACAAAGATTTCCCTTTCATCTTTGTTCTAAAGCTTTCTTTGTATAAAACTTAATGAGTACTCTGTTATCTTGATAATGAAAAACAATAACTAGAAAAAGTAGAATTTGATGACAAAACTGTTGGTACTCAAATTTCTTCAAAATTATTTTTGAAACTCTCTCAACTGGTCTTTTAATTCTATGACTTAATGGGGGCACTCTATGAGATGCTAATATCTCTTTAATGGTTTGCATCTATTAGAATTTCCTACAAAGAGAACCTGAGATATATATATATTTCCCGCTCCTTAATAGGGAGAGGAGTCAGCTAGGATAGTGAGGTACTGATGAATACTGAGGCTGAAGGAGTCCCAGAGCCAGTGAAATAGAGGAAACTATGATGTCTTGGAAGTCCCTTCTAAATGGTCAAAATCAAACATCTTAGTCTGACTTGAACCTCATGAGATAGGTGAATTAAAACTACTATTTTTAAGATGTTTTCTTATTTTGCATTGTATCTCCTGTATTTCCCATTTTCTGAAAGCTGTTCCTATGATATTTGTTGTGTAGAAATTTGTAACTGTTTTATCTTCATTGGCAATTGTGACATGCCCTTTGGAATTATAAAATATCCTTATTTTTCTCATTGTCTTTTTTTCCTGATCTAACTTGTCTGATATTAAGATTTCAACCCCTGCTTTCTTTATCTTTGTGTTTGTTTCTAGTACACAACTGTCTGAAAAAAATAGGCAAAAAAAAAAATTACTGGATGTCCTCTCTAGTAAATTCTTTGTTTTTCATCCTTTTCATTGCCTTGAAGCTATTTTACAACTCAATAATTAAAAAAAAAAAAAACAAGAACAACCAACTGATCACAATGCAAATGATTCATGTACATAGAAAGGCAAATAAATCATGTTCAGGGAGATGTGATTGATTACTGTCTTGTAGATACTGACCAGTTTTGCATCCACATAAAAATCCACTTCAATATTCTACATTGCCTACATCTGTGTGTACTTTTTGAAATCAACATTGAAAGGATTATATCTTACTGGTTCCTTCTTCATTAATAAGTTAAATAAAATCTTTGATATATGTTTATTCTATATGCATGTAAGTACACACTACAAAAACATTTTCCTCTGCTTGCTTTCATTTCCAAGCTTTCCGAATTATGTTGTTTCAATTTTGCCACTTTGATACAATATTTATTTGGGTTTGCTTTTTAATGAAGTCTGTCTTTTCTTCTGCATGTACATTTTCATTTTTAATGTAAATTATAAATGTTAACTTTGTTGCATTATATATGCACTGTACATTATTTTTATTTTAACATATATTTATTAATATATTTTAAAGTCTTTTGCTTTGCTGTCATTTCCTAAAGATTTCCAGTTTTCCTCTTCTTTGGTTGGAGTTTATTTTTAAGTAATTTCCTCAAGAATGTCTAATATGAATAATAGAGACTGAGAAGGAGAAGAAATACAACAGTCCTTAAGCATGCTAAAAGATCTTCAGCGTCATTTATTTTAAGAGAAATGCTTAATCACACGGAGAAACCATTTTTTTACCTATCATGCTGGCAAAAATCTAAGTTTGACAAACCCCAGAACTAGACAAAAACGATCATATAATGTTAATGTAAGTTCAAAATAATGAAACCCATTAAAGGCAATTTGTGAATATCTATCAGAATTATAAATGCCTTTAACCTTTGACCTAGCAATCCTACCTCTTGGAATTTATCTTAAAAAATACCCACATATGGGGCGCCTGGGTGGCTCAGTGGGTTGAAGCCTCTGCCTTCGGCTCAGGTCATGATCTCAGGGTCCTGGGATCGAGGCCCGCATCGGGCTCCCTGCTCAGCGGGGAGCCTGCTTCCCCCCCCCTTCTCTGCCTGCCTCTCTGCCTACTTGTGATCTCTCTCCCTCTGTGAAATAAATAAAAATCTTAAAAAAAAAAAAAAATACCCACATATGTTTGCCATATGTACAAACTATATACTGTGGCATTGTTTTTAGTAACAAAACAAACATCCATCAATAGAGGACTGGTTAAATAAACCAAGGGACATTTGTACATATAATATAATACTAGGTTCATCTTAAAAAACGAAGAATATCTCTACACTGATATGGGGGATACTCTGGTTTTTCTTCAGATCGTATCAATCTTTCCCCTTTTATATTGATATGGGGGGATCCTAAAACTCTACAGAGATTGTCAGCTAAAAAAAGGAAATTCTAGTATGGGGTATAAAATGTGCTGCTACCTTTTATAAAAGTAAGGACAGATCATAGTAATATATAATATTAAAATGAATAAATAATATTTATTTGTGTCTATTTAAGGAAACATTGCACAGATATACAAAGGAAAAAAGTGGTTACTTAGAGGGGCTGAGAGAAGCATTAGTGGGCAAGACATAAGCAATAGAACACCTATCAGTAACTGTCTTATTTTAATCAGAAGTTATATTAAATATATATTTGTAATATACATTTATAAAATATAATATAAATATTATATACACGTATATACACACTATATATAATATGCAATATAAATAATATATTTACACACACACACACACACACACACACACACACACTAGTATAGCACTATCCAGATAGGAACATGAACCAATCTATTGGCACAAAGACAAATCAAAATGCATTCTGGCCATATGACTACGCTAAAGAGTATAAACTTAATAACATCTCTAGTTTGGAATGTTGAACCCTGTAAATATATTACCTTCTAAAATAGCAAAATTTTTTTAAGTTTAAATACAACTAAAAGCAAAACACATAATCAGGTGTCCTAAATTCTCAGAGTACATAAATACAGTGAATGCTTTTACACTTTCAGAAATCACATAGGCTAAGGTATGAAAATACAGTAATTATATTCTTCAATAATGCTCTCAATATGAACAGTAATCTAGATTTCTCTAGGGCATAATTCCTAAAAATATATATTTAGATATACTCCTCTCATAAGACTACCCACAAAAATTTCCAAAATCTAATATATTTGCAAGTACTATATGTTATGCCCTTACATCCAATAAGAGCTGATAGCATCTTGAAGGCTCTAAGAATTATGGCACTGAAGAAACCAATAAAAGTTGTTTCAGATGTTTCCGTAATAAATTATAAAACCATAGAATTATTTTTTCAATATTCCATTAAAAAGTATGTTTGATGTTCTTTTTTAACATTTTTTAGATAATCTGCACTGATTATGACCTAGTAGCAAGGGTGTCCAGCATTTTACCCAATAACTATACTCTGAATGTTCATGTGTTTATCAAATTCAAAATAATTCAGTCATTTTAAATTTAAATTTAGGAAAGAGCTTGCTAGATAAAAATTACCTAAATGGCATCGTCTAATAATATCCATTCTACAGCTGCTGTGCTACCTCAACTTCATTCTCAAAACAGGTTATGAATAAAATAGTAAACAATTGACAAATAAATAAAATTCTAGGTTTAAAGATAATATAATACAGCAGAAAATGATTGGAGTTTAGTTCTAGACATATTTGGTTTTCAATCTTGCATCTTCTACTTGTAAGCTGCATAAAAATGAACAATTAGCTCTTCTGACTTTCAATTTTCTGATCTATATGTATGTAGATATGCATCTTGCATGGCTATTGTCAGAATTACATAAAATATGTGTTGGTTGCTTAACACAGTGATAATCATGAAAGCTGATTTAGTTTTTTTCCTCCCTGTCCATAAATGTAAGCAAGAGTGAGTTATTTCTTATTAATTCAAGATTCATTCACAAAATGTATACAAAATTGTTAGGTCAGTGTGCCAGTGGAAGCAAAACCAGCTTAAATTTAAAGGGGAAACAATTCAAAATGAAAAGATGACTTTAGGCTTATGTGTTTCTATGGAGAGAGGGCAAGCTAACAAAGCTTCTCAACTACAAACATGGATTTGTTCTCATAGAAGAAGCATGTCCAAAGAGCAGAATTAAAAGCCCCAAAGAACCACACATAGGGGTAAACTAGGTTCCTAATATGTATTCCCTGCCCTGGGACAGTAAGATTTGGGGGATGTACTTTTTTTTTTTTTTAAGATTTTATTTATTTGACAGCGAGAGACACAGCCAGAGAGGAAACACAAGCAGGGGGATTCGGAGAGGTAGAAGCAGGCCACCCGCCAAGTGAAGAGCCCGATGCGGGGCTTGATCCCAGGACTCCCGGATCATGACCTGAGCCGAAGGCTGAGGCTTAACCCACTGAGCCACCCAGGCGCCCCAACAATAATATCTAACACTTTAAGCTTGAACGTCATGCTATAATGGAATATGACTTCTGGTGGTCTTGAAAGAGAATGTTAGTTACTTTACATTTCTGGAGAAATTTGAATATTTTATGACCAGAAGGCAGGCTGTGGTAGGTTAAAGTTAGCCCAAATTTGTTGCCATTCTATGTCTTTAATCTGGGCTGGGCTGTGACTTGCTGTGATTGACAGAATGATATAAATTTGTAACTTCTTAAAGTGGACTTTAAGTGGCTTTGTAAGAAATCTGTAGCTTCCATTTTTAATTCTCTCTCTCATGGAATCCAAATTCCATGATCTAAGAAGCTCAAACCATGTAGGGAAGTCACATGCAGGAGAACTGAAGTGTTCTAGTTAACTGCCCCACCTGACAGCCAGCACCAATGGCCAGTCACATGAGTAAGCATCCTGGAGGTTCGAGTCATCTGAGTCTCCCAGATGACTGCAGCTCCAGCCAACACCACCTAAAACAGAACTTCTCAGCTGAGCCCAGTTAACCTGAGTCATGAGAGGTAGTAAATGGCTGTTATTATTTTGAGCTATTGTGTTTGGTGGCATTTTTTTTTTATACAGAGACATAGATACATAGTCAAATATTTGTTAAATGAATTCTACAGATGGGGAAAACACTTTTTTATACCCTAATTAACCTGTAAATTTCTAAGAGCTAAAGATGATTCGTTCTGTTTCCCAATTCCCCTGTCCACACCCTATGAATTCTCCTTTTATGGATTATCTCTTGAGAAGTAGCAGAACAAGTTTTCAAAGTAACAAAGTAGCTTGGGGTCCCTGGGTGGCTCAGTTGTTGGTCCTCTGCCTTGGGCTCAGGTAATGATCCCAGGGTCCTGGGATCAAGCCCCGCATTAGGTTCCCCTCCTCAGCAGGAAGCCTGCTTCTCCCTCTCCTCTTGTATTCCCTCTCTCCTTCTCTCTCTCTCTCTGTCAAATAAATAAATAAAATCTTAAAAAAAATAAAAAAGTAACATGTTTTGGTTAAGAAGAATTATTAGAGGGCGGCTGGGTGGCTCAGTCGGTTAAGTGACTGCCTTCGGCTCAGGTCATGATCCCAGCATCCTGGGATCAAGTCCCACATTGGGCTCCCTACTCGGCAGAGAGCCTGCTTCTCCCTCTCCCTTTGCCTGCTGCTCTGCCTACTTGTACTCTATCTCTCTGTCAAATAAATAAATAAAATATTTAAAAAAAGAATTATTAGAGATGAAAACTTAACCCAACCATTTATTAGCTGTGAAAGCTCATTGAACTATTCAACATTTTTGATCCTCAATGTCACTTTTTAAAATGGAGATAATAACACCCACTTTACAGAATGTACATGAGTATTATATGAAATAAGACATAAAAATCATCCATCAAGAATCTCATTAAGTGCAGGAACTTCATTTTATTTAATAATGTTAACTACCACTATTATTATCTAACAAGAGAGAAAGTGGGTTGTTGGGATGTGTCCATGAAATGACTTTGTCTTTCAGAGCAGACAGAGAGGCTGATAACCAAATGGTACAAATTGTTATGGTAATTTAATTAAAGAATGTTAAGTGTTATTTTCCTAAAAAGAAACTTGACTTTTCTATAACTAATAAACACTCTGGGGAAATTTACCAATTATTTGACTGGCACCTGGAATTGGAGAAGTCATTTTCTAAGGCAGTTCATAATGCCACAGATATATATTTCCCCCTTCAAAATAAGGGATGTGTTAGTAGGTAGATGATGACAGAAAGGGTGCATCTGGCTTCCCTAAGCCTAGGCAGATGAGTTCCTTTCCTTAGTAGCCACTTGCCTTCTCAATCAATGTTAACCTGGACTCCATTCTACCTCCTCACACTCTGAGGGAGAAGCCATGCTGATTAACAATCAAAGACAATAGCTAGCTTTTCACTGTTTTTCCTCCAAAGTAAATACAAATCACAATTTAACTCCTTCCCAGAGGAGGGAGATATCAAGAACTAGAAACCTGAAAGAATTGTAAAAACCCTCTGTATTCAGCTATATATTTTGTAAATGCTAAATCTACTTGTTTCTTCAAGTAGAAAAGATCAATAAAAATAAGAAGAGACATCTTTTTTGAAACCTGTCCCCTTGTGTAGGTACTCTATGCCACTCCCTGTAACAATATGACCACTTTTCGCCTGTGTGAAATGAATTCAAGTCCATTGCTGTTTAGTGCTCCTACTGTGGACACTGCGTTGGAATATATTTCAGAGAGAATGGGATAAAAAAATATCTAAGGGCTTATAAAGAATAAGAAAGGTTTATTTCCTACAGTGGTTCACTAGGTGTGGTCCCCAGGCCAGCAGCATTGCCATCTTTTGAAACTTGTTAGAAATGAAAATTATGGGCTCTACCATAGACCTGATAATGCAAAAACTCCATAGATAGGGTCATGCAATCAGTGCTTTAACAAGTCGCCCAGGTTACTCTGAATGCTTAAAGTTTGGCAAGTGTCAGTGCAGTGGATGGAGGTGAAGAAAAATCCAAAAACCCAAGCAAAACAGTAACCTCTCCCCTGCCCCCTTCCCCCACCATCTCTCAGAAATATGGATGGATTTCAAGATTGATTCCATCAAAGAGCAAGGAAAGGCATCACATGTCAATATTGGATGGTTGAAAGAGCTCAACTTCTAGAATCAGAAAGAATTGGAATTAATACATGACTCTCTAACCCTGTCTGATTTTACTTCATCTTTGTGAATCTGCTCTCACTGTGAATTAAAAATAATAATGTCAAGGTACCTGGGTGGTTCAGTGGCTCAGGTCATGGTCTCAGAGCCCTGGGATCAAGCCCCGCATTGGACTCTCTGCTCAGCAGGGAGCCTGCTTCCTCCTCTCTCTCTGCCTGCCTCTCTGCCTACTTGTGATCTCTCTCTCTGTGTGTCAAATTAAAAAAAAAATAATAATGTGTCCCTCAGTATTTCAAAATCACATCTCACATCTAAAATATCTAATACAGCACTGGGAGCCCAAGTATCCATTTCGTTCATTTTAGAGTTCGCTAAAGATATGGGCAGTAACTTCAACTCAAGTGGGTACAGGCTGCTGCTTCAGGGGGTGAACAGAAGGTTGTGAGGAATGGAGATGGTAAAATAAAAGTAACACGAAGATAGGCACTGATGAGGAAACTCATTCCTAACCCCGAAGGCTGCTTCTTCACAGACTCTAGTGGAAACGCAGTGTTAGATGACCTGTGGCAGCGAATTCGTCTGAATTTTCTGGCTTCATTCATTTTCAATTACTGAATGCCTGCCTATGAAGTGCCAGGAGCAGTGCCAGTCAGTGAAGGTGGAATAGGCAATTCAGAAAGAGGCGGTGCAGACTAATAGTTATGAACTTGGGCATGGAGCCAACCTGCCTGGTTCTGAATCCAGGCCTATCATCTATCTACTGTGTGACCTCAGGGAAGTCACTAAACCTCCAGGGTCTTACTTTTTTATTGTTATTATTAAAAGGTGGTAATATAAGATTCATTCTAGGACTGTGGTCAGAACAAAATGAATTAATCCACATACAAAACTGAGAGGAGTATCCAAGCAGCACAGGTCCTTCATAAATGTGGGTTATGGTCATCTCATGCCATGTCGGTGGATTTCATTCCATTAAAGGCTTTCCCTGACATCCCATTGTCTGTGTGATTGAGCGCAGAACATTACTCTTTCAGTTCTCCAGACAGGTGCATCTCAATCTTTTATGTGACTCGGATCATGGGGGGAGTCTTGTTAAAGTACAGACTATGATTCAGGAAGCCTAGGGTAGGGCCTCCATTTCTGCATTTCTAACAGGCTCCCAGGCAATGCCAGTGCTACATGTTCACAGACTGTAACTTCAATACAAAACCACACTCTAATTTCAACATTAGAGTGTAGCTCATTGCAAGCCTGGAACATCAGTTTAACAGAGCTCCCTAAAATATGCTATGGGAAAAAAAAAAGACTAATTCTGCCCACTTGGAGATCAAGCAATCTTTTAAGTAGGTATTGGGTATAAGGGAAGGCAGACTATAAGACAAGAGAAAACTATAAAAGTATTATTTGTTATGACTTTGGTGTCAAGGGCACAGAGTTTGAGTCTGATCTAGACAGCGGCAGGAGACCAGAGCAATGACTGAGAAGCAAAATTGATAGAGTTGCTGGGCAGGGAAGAAAGCTTTTACTAACTGCTGTGCTGAGAGCTCCACCACTGAGACAGGGAAATACAATTCACAGGCATGGAGTTAGAGTAGCAGGAAGTCATTTTTACAGATTCCTACATATATCATATTGAATTGTCGTGGAATGTTATCACAAAATGTGTTGGCTGAATGGAATGAAATTTACTTCATTATCTCATTTTATTTTGGGGGATAGTATCTGCCTCAGAGTTATACAGATAAAATGAATTAATATTTTTGTGGATGACATAAAATTTTTAGAATAGACTTGTACCTGACACACAGTATTGGGTCTCTTTTATAAGATATATGCTTATAAATTAATTTTACTATATTCTATATTAACAGCAACAAGCTAAAAAGAGGAAAGACATTTAATTGACTTCTAAATGTTACAACTCACAATTATTCTAAGACTAAAGCTACCACAAACAGTAAATTCCAGCCACATTAGCCTTCTTTTAGTTCTTCCCAAGATGCCATATGATTTCCAAACTTAGGATCTCTGTTGGTGTTTCCTGGATGGGAAGACTCTAACCCTAGGTCTTGACATGGCTAACTCCTTTTTATCATTTAGGTCCCAGTTAAAATGTCATCTCTTCAGAGAGACTTTTCCGAACATTAATCTTAATAATCTCTCTCCATCCCTACCTCAACATGCTTAGTAACTCTGCATCATACATAATATTTTAATCTTTTGTAATACTCATCACTATCTGAAATCTTGTCCATACATATGTTTCTTTACTTATTAAATGCTTCCTTCCAAGAAGAACATCAGAGGGTAAGCACCTTGAGATCAGGACTTTCTTTCCCTGCAGAGTTTGGGGAGCAATCCATGCACTGAGATCCAGGACACAGTAGACACTTGATAACTATTTCTTTAATAAGTAAAGATAAATAAGACATGGGCCTCATCATTGTGAATCTCAACTCATCAAAGTGTTAATAATCCTTAGACATACTTAGAATAGTTTAAAATGCTATTCTTTATAAGTGTAGGCAATCTCCTTCATCTAAAAATAGCAGCAATTAAATATTTACTGTACAGCACTTCTAGATTTGCAATGATATTTCTGCTACACAGATTTTGGTGTAGAAGAATAAAGTGAATCAAGGACCTACAATCAATGGCTATCTATGAATGTATCAACTTGCACATGTTTTGCTGAGTATAAGTCCATAACTCTGAACACAGAAACCATATTTAATTTTACACAGCCTGCTCAGCTATGAGTGAACTTGGGTATGTCAAGATCAGATGGTTATCACTTAAATAGTGAGTGAAATAAAATCAATCTTAAAAATAAAAGGGATAGACAATTGTTATGTGTTCTTACTATATATTAAGCAATAGAATGTATATTAACTTTAGTTAACAATAGGATTTCTAAATGCTATCAAATCATTTAACTTGTTATATGCATAAACATGATGCTTTCATTATTAGCAGGAGAGAGGTGTTTGTTAGGAATGGAAAAAGGGGATTTATTGGAGAAAAAAGTCATAACCTGGTATTGTTATGATCCTATATACTATGGTTATAGTTACTCAACTTTATACCTAGGAATACTCAAGATAAAGTCAAAGAATATATAGCATTTATTTCAGTTTTGGATGTGAAAAAAAATTCTTATCAGAAGTCCAATTCTTAGTGCTACCTTTTTCACACCAAAGTATTTCATTTTTTGAAAGCAAAGTTCAATTGTATCAGGCCTATATATGTAATAATAAACTGTGAAATCAGAAGCTGCCAAGGTGAGATAGTGTAAAAATGGTCTTTCTACATATTTTCTTTGATCGAAAGTAAAGACTTTAAAGCAATCTTAATTTTAATACCCAAAGCATGGCACGTACTGAGCAGTTAATAACTGCCCATGGACTTAACAGATTCCATTTTTAGTGTTCATTTTTAATTTTCATATTTATTGTTAATATTAAAATCTAAATTATCTGTCTTATCCTTGCTCCTGAAAAATGTGTCTTTGGATTGATGGTTCTATCTTTCTTCTTAGGTTCTTCATTTTATGCTCTTATTTTCTTTGTTAGTTTTCAACAAATGTGGCTCCCTATGTATTATTCACCTCAGTTTCCAAACATTTCTTTTTTTTTTAATTTTTTTCAAACATTTCTTGAATGCCAATTCTGTTCAGATAAGATTTTGTGAAGGTTCTAAAATGTGTATAGAAATGAACAAAATATAGTCCAATGTTTTGAAAGACACACATTGCTATGTGGATGTAACATTTGGGATATGTTTCTTGAAGAATGGGAGGACTTTTGATAGGTGGGATGGAGTCTGGAGATAATGGTAGAATGACAGATCAGCTAGATCATGGAATACACGCAGAAAAAATTCATAGTAAAATCAGGAAATTTTGAGAAGTGATATGGAGATGTGATGTGGAACACAAGGCTGAAGGTCAAATTTGGGGGAATACAATGGATAAAAACTAATATTTTTAAACAATAACCATTAAATTTTTTGAACTAGGGAATGACAGGATTAAATATTTTCTTGATACTATCTTCTTTTCCTTTTCTTAACTATCTTCTTTTCCTTTTCTTATAAATTAGTCTCTCTAAAATTTTCTCACCAATATTTCTTTCATCTTTCTTTTTAAAGATTTTTTTTTATTATTTGACAGAGAGAGACACAGCGAGAGAGGGAACACAAGCAGAAGGAGTGAGAGAGGGAGAAGCAGGCTTCCCGCCAAGCAGGGAGCCTGATGCGAGGCTCAATGTGGGGCTCGATTTCAGGACCCTGGGATCATGACCTTAGCCAAAGACAGATCCTTAATGACTGAGCCACTAAGGCACCCCTATTTCTTTCATCTTAAATAGCCTTACCTTATTTTGAATCCTTCTACTTTTCACCATTATGTACTATTTTCCTAATGTCTTAATTGGATTTACAAAAATGCCTCCTTCAGCTATTTCTTATTTCCATTCCTTTCTCTAAACCACAACTTGGAAAGTTTGTAAAATGCAAACTTCCCATGTCATTTTCCTGCTCAAAAATTTTCACTAGTTTTCCAATATCCTCAAGACTCCTAAGCATGATATATGAGCTCTCAAGTCTAACTATCCTTTCCAGTATCTCCTGCATACAGACCCCCCTGCCACTCACTTACAGGCTTCTGCTATGCTCTTCTGTTTGAAATCCATTTCCCTCACCCCACTCATCTTTCGACTACAGTCCAGCAGGAAACTTTGACTCTCTGTGCTCAGCATTCTCCTATGTCCTCATTATGCTCTGTTTATCATACTAAATTGTAAAACAATATTTACACAATAATTACATGGTCATATCACCCACACAAAGCTGGATGTTCTGTGAGACTTGGCCATGTCATCTTGTTCATTACTATATTCTCAGGACTCACTACATTGCCCAGCAAATAGTTGGTACTAAATATATATGTGGGGGGGGGCGGGCACCTGGGTGGCTCAGTCGTTAGACGTCTGCCTTCCACTTGGGTCATGATCCCAGGGTCCTGGATAGAGCCCTGCATGGAGCCCCGCATCGGGGCGGGCTCCCTGCTCAGCGGGAGGCCTGCTTCTTCCTCTCCCAATCCCCCTGCTTGTGTTCTCTCTCTTGCTGTCTCTCTCTCTCTCTCAAATAAGTAAATAAAATCTAAAAATAAATGAATAAATATATATGTGTGAGCTGAATGCTTGCAGAAAAGAATAAATGATGTATGAACTGAATGGAGAAATGAACAAAGGAATAAATGAGAATTTTAGATTTTGTAAATTAATGAAAAATGTACATAAACAATACTCATAATAACTACTATTTATTGAGACACAAACATGAGTCAAATCAATGCATGTAGTATTATATCTAGGACTTAGCATGGTGCTGGAAACCTATATATATATATATATATATATATATATATATATTTAGCTGACTATTTATTCTCATAACATCCCAGAAATTCAGTTACTATTATGTTTTCTCCTTTTATGCACAAGAAAGTGAATTTTTTTAATATTTTATTTATTTATTTGACACAGAGAGAGAGAGAGAGATCACAAGTAAGCTGAGAGGCAGGCAGAGAGAGAGGAAGAAGAAGGCTCCCTGCCAAGGGTCCTGGGTCTATCCCAGGACCCTGAGATCATGACCTGAGCCGAAGGCAGAGGCTTTAACCCACTGAGCCACCCAGGTGCCCAAGAAAATGAATATTAAAAGAAGGTAAGTGATCTTGATAATCACACAATACCACCATTTTATCTAAAGGTTGTGGGTTTTCAATTAAGTTTTCTAAATACTTTTAAATATCAGAGCCTTTTTTTTTCCCTCTCCCACACTAAGTGTTATATACAAATAGAATGGATGAGGCTTTTGAAAATGGACCTACTCTGGGATAACACAATCCATTCTCCCCACCCCTTGCATATATGATTTGGGCCTTGAGTAATAATCTCCAGGGATGTCTACAAGATTATAGAGGACATCTGATATCTCACTGGCCTACTCCTTGCTACCTGCTATTACACAAATAAGTTCTCAAGGCACCAATATTCAAGATCCAGAATTCCTTTGACTCCCCTGCAGGTATGTTTGTTACGTAATGTAACATATTTGCCTTGGTCTAATAAAGGGCCTAGTTATTAAATCAAAAGGAGGAATCCAGGAGATATACTGACCAGGAGCACAGCTGAGAATTTCTGAAATTTAGCAGTTAATACTCTCCAAGCATGGGAAAGTGAGAATTTGAGAGAATTTCCAACTAGGATTTGAGGACTCAGGAAGCTGATAGGATGATTAAAGCTCTTGTTCTGCATGTGTGCTCTCTCTCAAATAAATTAATAAAATCTTTTAAAAAAATGTGAAGGCAGCTGGAGATCCATTTGCCTGGGGTCTAAGAGGACAGGTAGCATGCTAGGTAGCATATAGTTTGAATAGTTTCCATCTACACTTTTCTTCATGTCAGTGTTGTTTGTTTAAGATGTTCTCTGGAAAGGAACACATTCTTGAAAATTTTTTTTGAAGACACATCTTTTACTTTTATTTATTTTTTTTTAAGATTTATTTATTTATTTGTCAGAGAGAGAGCACAAGCAGAGGGAAGGAACAGCAGAGGGAGAGGAAGAAGCAGGCCCCCTGCTGAGCAGGGAGCCCGAAGTGGGGTTCGACCGCAGGGATCCCAGGACCCTGGAATCATGATCCGAGCCAAAGGCAGCCAACCACTTAACCAAGTGAGCCACCCAGGCGCTCCCTTGAAATTTCTTTATAGAATCCTAGGCCACAGCATTTAATTGGAATTTAATTAATACTTGATTTGAAGTTAATTAAATAATAAGTGATGTCCTCTTCTAATTTCTAAGGAGAAAGTTTTAAAAAGAGAAGAGAGAAAAAAGGAAACTAACATGACATAACTGGATTTTAGTTATTTTCTTTCCAGGACCTCACAGTCTATTTGAACTCAGCCTTTTACAAGAATAATTAAATCTAGTGAAAATTCAATAGCAAAAGTGGACCTAATTCTGACATTTATCCATATATGAATTCTGTGAATTCTGTGAATGATCATATCCACTCAGAAAAATTTGTACCCACATATTCCATTATTGCATGTGGAGCTGATTCCATTTCTCTTGACCAGAGGAAGCTACCTGTGAAATAGAATAGAACACTTAGACAGGAGAAAATATTTTTTGCCTGTTTCTTCACCCAGCAAAAATGCAGGAAGTAGCAATTCTGTGTAATGTATTGTAAACAGTTAAGGCTGCCCTTTGGAAAACCATGCTTCAAATGAGCTTTTGCAGATTGCTGTTAAAACCAAAGGAATGAATTATATCCTCTACTGCACATAATGAACCCAGCAGTTTGGTGTGAGGATTTAGGACAATGTTCCAGTGAATATAATGTTTTGCCCAATTTAAGAAGGATTTAGAAAAGCACCACGTATATCTTTGGGGATTTTAATTGAATTAAGAATTATTAAGGGAATGGGAAAGTGAAGGTTGTATCCTCCCACAATCCTTCTTCTTATCCCAGACTTGGAGCTTGATGCTGCCTCACATTCTTCCTGGATAAGACTCAGATCCCTCCTCTGTGAACCTCGGGATGTGTTTCCTTGTCAAAGAATATTAGGATGCTCTGGCCCCAGAAAACTCCTCACCAACCATCGATCCAGGGATTCCAAATTCAAGGGTCCAATTTAAGGGTCAAATGGATACAATAAATGAATAAAAAAGTTAAGCATATGGTCAGCCAAGATCTTGGTATCTGCAGAACAGATTTTCCTCCTAGACTAGTAGATTGAGTCCCAAAATGACTATAATATTACTACTTTCCTATAATAAGAATATAAAGTTTGAAATACATAAGGTTTAAGTCAATCTCATTTGAATTTTTTTAGTACAGTTAAACCATCTACTAGCCATGAAACGTAGAACAATTTGCTTAATATGTCTACGTCTTCTTTTGTTCATCAGTGAAATGGAAGAAAATGATACCTAATCTGGTGAGTTGTATGGAAGGTCATAGTGTGTGTGTGTGTGTGTGTGTGTGTGTGTGTGTGTGTGGTGTGCATGTATATATACATACACATATATATTTATAGCACACACGCACACACTATATACATGGCATCTGACAAGTGGTAGAACTGATCTTAGAAAACAAAGTTGTGCAAATTCCAGGAAATAATTTATTAATTGAAGCTGACTTGTGACAAGCTCACCTTGAACTCAAGAGTGTTGGCTTTCCAGACTAGTTTTGCCCCTTCCTATCTGGGATGCTATTTAATATTTCTAAGCTACGATTACTTATTTTATACTAATTCATTAACTTCAAGGTGCCCAAATCATTCCTCAGTCTTCAGTTATTGACCTGTCAGGAGCACTTGATACAGCTGGTGGTCCCTTCCTTTTTACTGAAGCACTTTCTTTAGTCATCCTGCAGGAAGTTTTTCTCCTGGTCTTTCTAACTTTGGTGTGGGTTAAATGAAGCAATGTATATAAAGTGCTTAGCACAATTCCCGAAACTCAATAAACGGTCAGTAGACAGCAGCTTCTATCATCATTATCATCATTTATAATTATGGTATCTTGGATCTTCAGATTCATTCTGTAGACAGAATTACACCCTCCTCACTGTGTAGTGCATTTTAGGAGCTAAGAATTACAGCAGTAGGGAAAAAAAGACAAAAAATCTTGCCCTTATAGAACTCACATTCTACTGAGGGACATAGGATGCTAAACAATAAATAAACAAAGAAAATATATAGAAGATACAAGGGGTTAAATTTGAAATAGGGATCTCACAAAACCCTGGCATTTTATTAAAACATCAAGAGATATGAGTATGAGTCATTTGGATATTTGCAGGAAGCACATTCTAGACAGAGCAAAGAACAAGTATGAAAGCCCTGAGAAAATGATGTCCCAGGAAGAGATAAGAGCATGTTGAACTAAGAGGAGGGAAATAAGAAATGGTAGATAAGAGAACTTACAAGTTATTGGGAACCTAGAATTGGCTGCCCTATGTGAGATAGGAAGGCATTGGAGAGTTTTATACAAAAGCATAGCAAAATCTTTCTGGCAGCCCTGTAGAAAACATAATATAACAGCCAATGATAAAAGCAGGAAACCAGTAGAATGCTATTAAAATTATACATGGAATTGTGATTGGTTTGGACCATTGGTGGTAGCTACAAAAAATGGTTAGAAGAGGTTACATTTTACACACATTTTGAAGACAGAATTGGCAACATTTATGGAAGCTATGGATGTGAGATTTAAGGAAAAGATAATAGTCAGTAACGGTCTCAAGATTTTTGACCTAAGCAACTGGTTGAATGGAGTGCCACTTGTTGATTCCATGGGGGATTACATTTTTTACTTTACTAAGATTAAAATTCTTTTATTTGTTAGAATATCACTGTTATTACTCCTACACTCAAAACATCATTTAATATATAAAGCCTTCACATATATCATTTGAACCATATAATAGTTACTTAACTAAGTAAAGCAGAAGGGCAAGGCTTTTCATGATGATGATGGTGATGGTGATGGTGATGGTGATGGTGATGATGATTATACCGGCATAGAAACTGAGCTGAGAACTATCAAGGGACTTTTTATAAAGTCTCAAAACTTGAAAGCAATTGATCTTCAATCTTGTATTTTTTTCGATTTTAATTCCAGTATAATTAATATACAGTTTCACGTTAGTGTCAGGTATACAATACAGTGACTCAACAATTCTATACATTACTCAGTGCTCATCATGATAAGTGTACTCTTAATCCCCATCACCTGTTTCACCCATTTCCCCATCCACTTCCCCTCTGGTAACCATCACTTTGTTCTCTACAGTTTAGGTTTTGTCTCTTTTTTCTTTCTTTGTTTCTTAAATTCCACATATGAATGAAATCAAATGGTGTTTGCCTTTCTCAGACTTCTCTACCTAGCATTATACCCTCAAGATCCATCCATCTTAGATGGATGGATTTTACATATATGTGTGTTTATATATATATATATATATATATATATATATATATATATATATATATATATATATATATATATATATTTTTTTTCTAT
>LNAC01000479.1:1178431-1214778 GCA_002007465.1 Ailurus styani
GTGTATATATATATATATATATATATATATATATATATATATATATATATATATCTTCTTTATCCATTCATCTATCAATGGCCACTTGAGTTGCTTCTATAATTTGCTATTGCAAATAATGCTATAATAAACATGGGGGTGCATGTATCTTTTTGAATTAGTGTTTGTGTATGCTAGAGGTTTCATATACCCAGTAGTGGCATTCCTGGATCACACGGTAATTCCACTTTTAATTTTTGAGGAACCTCCAGACTATTTTCCACAGTGGTTGCATCGGTTTGCATTCCCACCAACAGTGCACAAGAGTTCCATTTTCTCCACATCCTCACAACACATGTTGTTTCTTCTGTTGACATTTTAATTCACTCAATAGTCTAGATTACATTCAATACAATCTAAAAAATTGGATTAACTGATTTTTCTTTTCTTTTCTCCTTTTGACAAAAATTACTAGAAAATAAGATATTTCCTCCCCTGCATGATTCCACAAAGTTTGTTATGATATCCTATGGAAATGGAACCAAAATAATTGATCAGTATTTTACTTTTTAAGTCTGTGGTTAGAATTGTATTATATATAGAATTGCTGAGGAAAATCATTAATGTTATACTGTTAAAGAATAGAGACATGCATTTTTAGATAGATGATATACTCTGGGCACAAATATATATTCCTTAGTCAAACTCTTAACTAGTATATCTATTAGTATAACTTGTAAAAATTTACAAATGTGTAGCTTCCTAAGCTACAATCAGAAATGGCTATTTCACTGTCTTCAAGATAGAATTTGGTCATGTGAAAGTTTATTGTCTTATCAATATCTGGTAAAGAGTTCTTTCACTTGAATTCATTTTTTAACTACAATTTTGCAACTTCAAAATGGATGGTAAGAATAAGAAACTAATTATGGCACTTTAGGATGTAGATAGTAGTTGGGTTCACTCAATGGGTATGTGCTATGACTTCCTATTCTTCCTCAAAGGAAGTGTATTAAAAATTGAAAATTATTGCCTGCAAAGAAACTGTGCAGTTACTCACAAATAGTTGAAACCCTAAAAATAAATCAATGGCTTTTTATCAACTACTGTACATTTAAAGTTTGGACATTAAGTAACTCATTAAGAAATTGTTAGTAATGGAAATTAAAAAGAGTAATGTTTAATGCAAAATAGAAGTAAGGGCCCTGGTATCTAACTTGAATGACATTTTCTTTGTTTCTCTACTTTCATATCAAAATTTGCACATAGGGCTATCTTTCCCCAATGCTCAATAGCCATAGTTGTACAACGGCTTTTTTGTGGTTTTAATCTAAACCAGAAGTTGTCAATTCTTCTGATCTTAGTACATCTTTATATATTTGCAATCATTGAGAATTCCAAAGAGTTTTTGTTTACATGGTTTATATTTATTGATACTTACTGTGTTATAATTTAAAAGATAAAAATGCATAAAATGATGATTTTAAATCATTAAAATAATGATTATATTTTTACCTGAACAATATATTTTATGAAAAATAACTATATTTCAAGAAATAAATCTAATATGATAAGTAGCATTGGTTTCAATTTTTACAAATTTCTTTAATATGTAGCTTTTAGAGAGAGCTGAATTCTCGTATCTGCTCCCATATTCCATCTTTTGAAATTCACATGTCTTATAGCCTTTGGAAAACTTCAACTGTATATTCATGAGAGAATGAGAGTAAAGAAGGCAAATATTATCTTAGTATTATTATGAAAATAATTTTGAAACTCATGAATCCCCTGAAATCGTCCTGGGGACCTCCAGGAGTCCCTAGACTTCACTTTCAGAAAAGTTTTTGGAAATCCATAGTCTATCCTAGTCATTCTATGTTACCCATATAAGTAGATTTATTGCTCTCTGATAGGACTGCTCTATTCCATATCTGACATAGAAAATGTAGCATACGCTATTCATAAAACACAAATGGAGTAACTAAAGTATCTGAAACTTGAAGTATTTGGGGTTATGTCAGAAAAATCTTTTAATAAGGCAAATATGGCCTCATTCGAAGTAATTATGGGATGTGGGATTTATCATGGGAATAGTAAGGGTAAATTTTGGAGACCTAAAGATGTGTGGAGAAGAAACGACCATAAAAAAGGTTTTGGTCTCTTGTTTTAGATTTGTTTGTTGTTGTTTTTTGAAAGGCTTTGAATGACATAGTGAATCTGTTATGTCAATCACCACAATCAAAACACTTTTCTAAGGTTCTTGAAATAAGAATGCACTTTATGTAATTAACTTAAGGACCTTGAAAACTGAGTAGTGTGCTAGAGCCTGTAAGATTCATACATAAACTGCATATTGAATATTGACCTGAATTAATGGCTTAAGCTGGACACACGTATATGTCCATGTATATTTTCCCTTCTTCTCCAGTGGTTATAAAGATATATGCTGACACAATACTGCCTGCAGGTATCACTACCCTAAAAAGAAATACAGTATCAAAGTAATAATACATTTGACCTCCTTGGTTAATATTCAAAGTGATGGTCAAGAAGGTTATAAGCAAACATCAGCTTTCTTTCACACCTCTTAGCTCATTCTGCAAATTAATAATATCATCTTGGGAGCATTCAAGACCCTGGATAATGAATATTAACAGGAGTTCCTGTTGGCTGCATCTGAGGATGCATTTATTTTTCTCATTATCTAACACACAATCTTTTAGCTATTGTCTGCCACTGCTGCTCACTCAGGAAGCCACAGAAAGTGCTAAAGATGTCAAGAAGCAATAAGCCTCATTTATTTTTATGGCCTTCATCAGCATTTTTTTTCTTTTCTCTCTCACTTTTTTTTTAACTTAAAGGCCTATAATAGAATTTGCTGATTAGAATCAGAAGCGTATCTAAGTATAGATATGAGAGACCTTTTTGGAAAGTGGTGGGCTATGGAAGGGCACTTTACCTATATGATACCTCTGACAGATAGTGAATCTAAAGTCAATTAATGGGTATTTCTTCTTTCTTTTCTTGCTATGTTCTAGATATTTCACAATTGATTAAAACTAATAGCATTACGGAAGTAAATAATAGACTTGGATGAATGAAATATAGTAAGTGGATTAAAATATGACCAGCAGAGATATTCAGGACAACAGTATATACCAAAAACTAAAAAGCAAAATATATTATATATACCCCTTTAGCTATTAAAAGGTTATCCCTAATTTCTTTCCATGTGTCATTAAAAAAAATAAAGTGAGAGCAAATGATCACAATAAAGAAAGATACAATTAAATAATATATAATTTCATGGAGACTGAAAACCTCTCTGAGCTCATCTGTGGACATGCCTGGACATGTAGGCTATCAGACTGGGGTAGACTTATAGTTCAAAGAACTTCTCATCTGTAATAATAGGACATGCAGCCAGGGATACACATTGGAAATCCTTTTTGGAAGGAAAAACAAATCCAGATGTGACAAGAAATCAGAAGTTGCTTGCCAATCCAAAGAGCTAAAGGGACAGCAGAAAGTAAGATACTAACTTCAAAGTGATACAGGGATCATAAAAGCATATCATTTGGATTATCAATGATTAATTATCAGTTAGAAAAATGGAAAGCCTTGAAGAATATCTCAGGCACACTGGAGGTTTAGGATTAGCAATCTCTCAGGAAGGGAAGAAGGTGAAGGTATGATTTAAGTATTTATATAGCACTTCAGTTAAAACTGAGAAAACATCAACTGTTTATATAAAAGCGAGTGGGTAAATATTAACTACCAATTACATACAGTTTCTTATCACTATCACTCTTCCTGTCATATGCCTGGATTAACTCAGAAACTGAGGGCATGATGTGGGTGGTTTTGGGGGGTATTAGATTTTTCTAATGGAGATGGAGATGGAAAAGAGAGGGCAGGTGCTTGGAGAAGAGAGGCAGGTCTTACTGAAAACAGTAAGAACTGACCAAAATAGAGTACTGATGACTTCTGCCCAGAATATATACCTCTCCCTTTTCTGTGGGCATTTTCAAAACTTGATCTGTACCACTGTCATCTTTCTACTTCTCTGATGTGATCTGACCAATTGATCCTTGCTCTGGTTACCTGGGTTTTATCCATTATCAAACTACTGAAGGCTGTCCTTAATAGCTATGGTCAGCTGAGGCTAAACTCTATTGCAGTTTGATCCCCTATGTTCTGAATTATATTGTCCCTGATCTAAGAGTCCCAGGTGATGGCAATGGAAAACACAGTAGTGGATCCAGGAATGTGAGGAACTTAGCGGGCTTCCAAAACCAAAGGGAAAATCTTACAGCTGAAGATTTCAAAGGGCTGTCTTTATAGAAACCTCTTACAAGTAAAAAATTCTAAGAAGTTGGAAGAATTAGAATGGCTTTTATAATAGAAGAGCTTCCATTCTGGTTCTTACTTAGACCCTTTCTCTGTACTAGTGTAGTTAAAATGTAATTTCAAATTACAACTCTAAGATCTTCATAGTTGAAAGGCAAACACAGAGGATCAAGACAATGAAAAAGGGAGGTCTTCAAAACAAAATTAATTATACAACTCCTGAAGCCTGCCTTGCTTCTTTTTTTTTTTCAGATTATTTATTTATTTATTTGACACGCAGAGAGAGAGAGCTCACAAGTAGGCAGAGAGGGAGGCAGAGAGAGAGAGGAGGAAGCAGGCTCCCTGCTGAGCAGGAAGCCCGATGCGGGCCTCGATCCCAGGACCCTGAGATCATGACCTGAGCAGAAGGCAGAGGCTCAAAGTACTGAGCCACCCAGGCGCCTGCCTACCTTGCTTCTTAAGGCTTTGGTGTATATGATAAAGAAACATTAGGAAAGATTCACTATCTATCTAATAACTTATCCTCAAAGTAAGTTTATAGTCCTCAATGAACTTTAATATCCACAGGAGTTTATGGTGCCTCAGTGGCTCAGCTGATTAAGCATTTGCCTTCGCTCAGGTGATCTCTGGGTCCTGAGATGGAGCCCTGCATCAGGCTCCCTGCCTGCTTTTCCCTGTCACTCTGCTGCTACCCCTGTTTGTGCTCTCTTGCTCTGTCAAATAAATAAATAAAAGCTAAAAAAAAAAACCTTTAAATTTTATATAAAGATAAAGATATTTATTTGTAAAAGGTAAAGCAATATTTGGTATGAACTATTACTGAAGTCATAGCAAATTTCTTGAGAGAATTAAATGGAGGCTTCATGTAAGAGGTAGCACAGACATCTCTTTATTCAACCAAGACTTAATGCGTGACTTCTGTGTGCCTGAAGTTCACAGTTGTAAAGATAGAGCAAGGATCTTGACAAACAATGTCCTTAATGCTAAGTCTTATAAAGGAGCTTCCATCTTCATACCATTTTATTTTCAGGCAATTCACTTGGAGTAGGGCAAGAGTGCATAAGTTTGCAAAAAGAGTAGTGTGGAATAAGAGTGGAGCCATATACTAGTGGATTTTGAAAGCCATGATATAGTTGAGTCAATAGGAATCCTTCAGGGTCTGTTTTAATAGAATGCCTCAACCATTTCTGCAATTCATGAAGAAATCCTGTTGTACTCAGAAGTTGCATTGGAATTCCTCATTAACATTCATATAATATTAGAACTAATAAATTCTCTTAATACTCCCACCCCCAAACATGTAACTGATCCGCAAACTGCTTATCACCTCAGCATTTGAAATAAATAATATTCTCGTACTTGGTCATGTTATTAAGGGTCTAGAAAAATGACTTTATAAAGTCATAAAAAATATTCTAAATTAATGTGTAACACTATGAAGTAGAATTAAAATACCACTAGACAAACAAAAGTTCTAGTCGAGACTTTGATGCTAACTATCCTTATATCCCTGGGTCAAGTCATTAAATATTGTATTTCAGCTTTCTTTTTTTTTTTTAAGATTTAATTTATTTATTTGAGAGAGAGAGAGAGAGAGACAGCGAGCAAAAGCAGAGCAGGAGGGAGGGGCAGAGAGAGACTCCAGAGGGCCAGAAATCCGACATGGGACTGGATCGATCCTGGGATCCTGGGATCCTGGGATCATGACCTGAGCCAAACGCAGACCTTAACCCACTGAGCCACCCAGGCACCCCTGTATCTCAGTTTTCTGAAATACCAAATGAGGATAATGTTACTTACATTGCCTTCTTCCCAGGGTTAGTAAAGATTTCTATGAGTCTATATACAAGCAACCTTTGACAAATAAACAGAACAAAACAAACATTCTTTCAAAGCAATGTGTCATAATTTACATTATTACGTGACTAACAGTTTCCTGAAGTGTAAACAGTGTGATATTATGAAGGACCTCTAGTCTGTCACTCCCCCACAGTATAAGGTGACATCGACCCTACCCTTCTAGAACAGTATACTGTGGTCATTTCAGATTTCCCTCAATGGTGTTCACGATGGTGACATCAGCAGGTGATTGACTACAGTAGGCCTTTCAGTCAGTCACTTCCTGACATCAGGTGAGAATACAGGCTAGTATTATCAAGTATGACAATGTATGGCTCTACAGAGAAACTGTGTCATTCTAAGAATGCTAATGACCTCAGTTGGACAGAGAAGCCTCAGAAGACTTTCATAAAGCAAGCCTTGAGTATAACAGAAACAGCTTAATCACATGGAAGAAAGAAAAAATAAAGGTACAGAAAGTGAAGAAAGAATCTTAGGGATGGAAGAAACTACAGACACTGATTTGTCCTATATATTAATATTAACCTTGGGAAAGCAGATAATTGCAGAGAACGTGAGCCACATATCCAAAGTCACCGAGGCAGTATCCAAATTGGAACCAGAACTCATTTCTCCTAATCCATCCACTGCCCTTGCCATTTTTCCCAGTTTACATGTTTTTGCGACTGTGATTATTGAAAAAGTTGTGTCCTTTTCCCTCTGCTCATATTTAAATCATTATATTTGGGTCAATTTTCCTTCTCCTCACAGTTTGCAATCTGTACACTTTGTAAACCTGTAAATTTAGTGTCATTTGGCATTTCTATTAATATGCCATTTACTGCACCATTCTAGATGTTTAATAAAAATGTTAAATAAGACCAGACCTAGCATTTGTTACTTTTTGTTTATAAGCTTTTCCTCAATTTTAATCTGACTGATTTTCTTGTCATCTAAGCTCATTTAAAACAAATTTGCAAGTAAAATATCATCAGACATAGTATCAGATGTTTTGCTAATGCCTAAATATATCACATTTTCCTTTCTATCCATTAATTTTGAGAATTTATCAAAGGAAGGAACTCAGCTTGTCTACCATGAATTTTCATTTATAAACTCCTGCTGTTCTAGGTCTTTAAGTCTCTTAAAGTCCCTGTTATGAGTTGTTCAACTACTTTATAAAATATTTCCATCCTTTTTTGAAACATTTGAAATTTCCCCCTATATATAACAGACACAAATTTTGAGTATGGGGGTGAGAGTAGCACCATATATTGGTATGTGAAATACTTAAGTAAAAACACCAAATATCAAAAGGATTGGTCTCCTTAACTGTATATAATATTAAGTTGTTGGCGGAATTCTGGTCTTTCATTTCAAGCTATTGAATCCATTATAATGGATTAGGAGAGACTGTGGACAAAGCAAATATTTATAAATCACATTTCCTGATAATTCTGTTATCCATACCACTCTTCCAGCCTGAGTTCTCTGTGTTACTGCTTCTGCCTGGGTTTAAACCCTGACCACCTCTTAGTTGGACTTCTCTGACAATTTCCAGCCCATCTCTTCTACTGTCTTCTACCCACAGATCACATGTCTTCAGCATCACCAGCTACTTACCAAAAACTGTTGTTTATGTCCCATTAATTATCTCTCATTGTCTGTAATGTAAAGTTTAAACTCCTTAACAAGGTCATACAAAGCCCTTTACAAGATGCCCCTGAGCTCTGTCTGAACACCGAACTCATTCTTTCCTAACCCTGCTGTTCTCTATTAGTCAATGTCTTTCCATAGACCCAGAATGCCTTTTCTTTCCTTCTTCACCCTGGAATTACACTTCGTCCCCAATGACCTTGCTCTATGGCATGTAAGTGAAGCCTTTCTCAATCACTTCAGGCAGTTGGGAACGTCTCATTTTGATGCCCCGAGTATATTAGTAAGTTTGCTGTCACTCCTATCATTATGTTATTACTGATCCTAATACAATTCTGAGCTCCTGTAGGACAGACATTCTTTCTTCCTTACCAGGCTTGCCCTGTTTGCCAAAATGAAGTGAACATCAAACATTTGTTGAATTACTTCGTGAATGCTCAAAAATTCTTGAACATAGTAGATTGCATTTAGAAAATGGACACCTTCCCAGTACTGATGTATTTTATTTTTGAAGTTCATTTTCATTTTTGTCATCCCAAGGTACACCAAATTGCCTTCTCTATAAACATAGTACTACTTACTTTGAATAGCAAAAATACTCTTTTATAGCTTACAAAATCAAACTTCAAAACTTTTGTCAGAGAAATTCCATATAATTTTTCTTTTTACCTTCTCTTCATCAGTAAAGGTGCTAGAATGCTTTACCCTTCTTAAATCTGAATTTGACATTATAATTTCACTGGTGAGCATCTAGCATAAATTCCAAAGCTATTAGCTTTCCCTGGTACATTAGTGATCATTACCAATTTTCTAGAATATTTTATTCTCTTCTTATTCTACAGTCTCCCTTTGCTAGGATCATAAATTGATTTGTGTGACCTTGCTCATCTGTCCAGTCCTGCCAAGCTCTAGTATCTTGCAGAAACTTAAGACCTTTGTCCTTCAGGATCAGGAATAGCTTTACCTAGTGTGTAAGTTATTCCTGAGCATGCCCCGTCCAACTGGCCACTGGTGTCTGAAATTGATTTTGCTGCTCATAACTCAATACCTATTAGAATTGATGTGAACATTCCTGATCTCCCCACAACCACAAATCAACTGAACTACAGTTATTTCAAGTTCATGTCATGTTTTTATCTGCAACTGGACTCAAATCCTGAGCCAATTTTATGATTGGGTCATAAGGGTGGAGCCCTTGTAAGTGGGATAATATTCATATCAAAGGGACCATGAAGAGCTACGTAGTCTCTTCCACCATGTGAAAAGGCCATATATGAACAAGGAAGCAGTCACCAGATGCTGAACCTGCCAGTACCTTCATCTTTGACATCTCAACCTTCAGAACAATGAGAAATAAATTTCTATTGTTTATACATTATGTGGCCTATGGTATTTTGTTATAGTAGCCCAAGTTGACTAAGACAAATAAGAAACTCAGTTTTTATATTTCTACTTGCCTGGTGATGTCTAATCTGAACAAGACAGATTCTCCCTGTCAATGAATAATAATGTTTTACATTTGGGAATTGTCTACAGTCCATAAATTCTTTCATATAGATTTTTCCATTCAGTTCATACCACTCAATGAGAAAGAGTAGCACCTAAAAGGAAACACCTGGCTGTACAATCATTTCTTAACCAAGTGATGAATTCTCTACAAACTCAGGGCATTAATGGTGGGTTCTGCAGTTTATCTTACTGTTCAAACATGATAACTAGTGTATTCCAGTTGCTCCGGTCAGATACTGGAAGTCAACTTTGACTTCTTCCATTCCTTCACCATCCAATTAGTCACTAGGTCATCAATTCCACCTCTAAAATAGGCTTTATAACTTTCATGTCCCTCTTTCTCTGTTGTGATCCAAGCCACCATCATCTTTCCCCCAGACTTTTCAAAATATGTCTCATTTCAGTCCTTCTTCATACCCCACGCTTTCTAATTCTTTCAGTATACAAGAGCCAGAATCATTTTTTCTGAAATACAAATCTGATTATGTTACATCCCCTTTTAAAATCATTAATTGGGGGCGCCTGGGTGGCTCAGTGGGTTAAAGCCTCTGCTTTCGGCTCAGGTCATGATCTCAGCGTCCTGGGATCGAGGCCCGCATCGGGCTCTCTGCTCAGCAGGGAGCCTGCTTCCTCCTCTCCCTGTCTCTCTGCCTGCCTCTCTGCCTACTTGTAATCTCTCTCTCTGTGTCAAATAAATAAATAAAATCTTTAAAAAAAAATAAATAAAATCATTAATTGGGTCTCATTGTCCTTGGAATCAAACACAAACTCTGTAACTAGGTATCATTGAGTTTCCTCCCAATTTTACTTCAACCATTTTGAAATAACTTCCCTTTCTCTTTTTTTCAATCTTATTCCAGGCATTCCAAAAATTCTTTCAGTCCCTCAACTGTATCTGTTTTCTCTCTTCACTGAATATTCATACATTCTTTTCCCCTTATTATGAAACCTGCCTCTCTACCTTCTCTGCCTACTTCTAGATAAGTACTTTTTCTCTTCAGATCTTGTTCTTTTTTTCCTCTCATATTTTTTTGTATCTAAAAATATTGTTTTTGAAGTACAGTTGACACAGAATGTTACATTAGTTTCAGCCATACAACATACTGATTCAACAACTCTATATATTATGCTATGCACACAAGTGTAGCTACCAGTGGGTCACCATACAATGCTATTACATGATCATTGATTATATTCCTTATGCTGTAACTTTCATCCCTGTGATTTATTCATTCCATAACTAGAAGCCTATAACTTCTGCTTGCCTTCACCCATTTTGCCCAACACCACCTTCAATTTCATTTTAGAGTCTTCTTCTTATGAAGTCTGCTCTGATCTCCTGAATTAGGTTTTAACGCCACAGCAGTCTGAACTGTCTCACATATCATTGTAGTCCCCACTAGGTTATACATTCTGGGAATCCTCCTTTGTCTTATTCACCATTTGCTAGCCAGTGCCTGACAGACAGTTGGTACTCCCTAAATACTGGTTGTTACTGAAAGACTTCTGCCTCCATCCCCTTGTACCTCAGGTTCCTACATGGCTCCTGGCTACCTGTCTCCTCTCACATTCAGTGTTTTCCATCATCTCTGCTCTAGCCCCAAACAAAAGGAAGCTTAGTCATTCTCTTTCCTATCATGTAAAAGGGGAGAGGAATTTGGACAAATGTTCATAAAATACCTTTAGCACTTTATCCTCACAAGAATGATAGGCCAATTTCTGGGTAGTTGTGACTCATTCTGCAATTTTAGCTATGTATCTTTATCTAAAATCTATAGAAAGATCTATAAACTAGCCTGTAAAATCTGAGTATAAAAATTCTCATTCTAGGGCGCCTGGGTGGCTCAGTGGGTTAAAGCCTCTGTTTTCGGCTCAGGTCATGATCTCAGCGTCCTGGGATCGAGGCCCGCATCGGGCTCTCTGCTCAGCGGGGAGCCTGCTTCCTCCTCTCCCTGTCTCTCTGCCTGCCTCTCTGCCTACTTGTGGTCTCTCTCTCTGTGTCAAATAAATAAATAAAATCTTAAAAAAAAAAAAATTCTCATTCTATCTATGTATACATTTTACTCCCTGTGTAAGTAATATTATTTTTTCCTAACCTCCTAAGAGAAAGAAGTGGAAGACATTTCAGGATTCTTTTTATTTTCCATGGGTATACTTGTCTCATTTTCATCATTATCACCAAATTTGCTATCAAATGGAATATTAAGGTGAGTTAGTGATTTGATAAACAAATATAAAGCAATTTTAGTTTCTGAATTACAATTAAAGTGTGATTTAACCACACTGCATAGTTCCTAAAAGAGAACAGGTATTTAAATGTGAGGTAAAAATGGAATTACTCAGCTGATATTGAATTCTCAGGTATTTGGCTTAAACTTTCTTGATAATAGTCCCATGCTTACCAATCCTGACTCAGTCAATCCCTCTGAGCTAAAGCTTCAGCTGCTTCTTTTACTTTTAGATATATTATTCTTAAAAATTCCTTTTTAAGGAATTAAAAGTTGAGGTTGACATTGGGCTGTTATGGATGTTATTGTTGTTATTATGGATCTTAGAAGAATGTTCTATATTGGATCCATAAGGACAGACTTTTTAATTGTGTTCTATGCCACGTGGGTGTGGTTTCACATAAAAATAGAAAATCTTTCAAGAGGTATGAAATGCTCTCATTGCAGTACTATTGACAGCAGAGTTATGTTTAGAAGAGCTGATGCTTAGACATACCACACAGATTGCCTAACTGAACCCTCTCAACAATCTTGGGAAGGTTGTCAATCTTCAACTCAGTGGTTCTCAACCTTGGCTACATATAGGAATCATGTGAAGACATGGAAAAAAATACAAATGTTTGTGCCCCAATATAAGGGATTATAATTAAATTGGTTTTGGGGATAGCCTGGGCATCTAGACTTTTATTTAAAAGCTCTCCAGGAGCTTCTAATGAACAGTCCAGATTGAAGAACACTGCTACACTGCTTTAACTTTATGAACTCAGAGCTGGGGTCAGTAATGCTTGATAAGCGCAGGCTCAGTCCCATCTATTCAGTGATGATTAAGTCAAGCACTTCCTGGGCAGGAAATAAATTAAAAGTCACACCCCATCAGCTGATACATAGCTTAGAAGTAGCTTTGCTCTTGCAATGGTCTGAATGTCTATTATCCCCCCCTCCAAGTTTCATATATTGTAACCTACCCCCAAAAGTGAACAGTATTAGGTAGTAGGGTCTTTGTGATGTTATTAGATTGTGAGAACAGAAACCTCATTAATGGCACTACTACCCTTATATAAGATCCTGAGAGAGCTCCTTTCCTTCCTTACACCATGTGAGGACATGAAAATTCTGTAATTGTTACGGTGAGAATTCTAGGACCCAAAAGAGAGCACTTACCCAACTATGCTGGTACCTGATCTTGGCCTTTTAGCCACCAGAACTGTGAGATATAAAACTCCAGTTTTTTATAAGACACCCAAGTTTTGGTATTTTGTTATAGTGGCCTGAATGGTCCAAGACAGTTTCCATGTTACTTTACATTATTCATCGATTAAATTGTAGAGTTTTGAAAACATATAAAGCCAGGCATAAAATGCTTACATTTCCAAATATATTTCATACCATCTTCTTCACTCATTATGTATCAGCCACACTGTTTTCTGTTTCTTTGAAAGCATACCCTTAATTGTCTGACTTTTCCTCCCCTGGGAATACTTGTTCATTCTTACCTTAGGATATTAGTTCAGATGTCACCTCTTCAAAATAGTCTCTTGTCAAGTGATCTTACCCAATTACACTTCATCTCACCACTTCATTTGGTTTTTAAAATAATAATGTGATTTTCTTTTTTATTTTCTATTTTATTGTATTTTTTCCACCATACTCTAAGGTAGAAAGATTGATTCATTTATTGAATGAGTAAATGAATGAAGGAATAAATGAATGCACAGTGAAGTGAATTGATCAGTTTTAGAAATTCCTAAGATATCTGAGTTATAGCGTCTTTCAGTTCTACCCTGGTAGTATCTATGCCTACATTTTATTCTCTTTCTCCCACCATCCACACTTTCTGTCTATCCACTCACCCTTTATCTCCTTATTTATAAATCAAATGTAGCATCATGTATTAGGAAAAACAAAAAACAACAATAAAAACCCCTAAGCAATCAACAACTCTATCTACCTATCTTTCTATTTTTATTTCCATGTCTGTTATATCATGATATCAGCAGATCTAGTTTTTCAGAGGCATCTCTGTATCCTCTGCTAGTCAAAACCCACGCTAAAGATAATAACTCTTTCAACATTTGCTTAATCACATATTAGCCTATATTTGAACTTAAGAAAAAAATTAAATCATACTAAGTATATTTTACTTCACTGCTCGACATTGTGATATTCATTTCTATTATTGCATTTTAAAACACTTTGGCTACTGATTTTTACCTTTTCAATTCAAGAAATAAATATATTATATATAAATAAATATACAAATAAATATATTATATATATATATATATATATCTACAATTACTTAATATCTATTCCACTACTACTAGGTACTAAGTTATTTCAGGATTTGGTTATTAGGCACAGTGCTGTTATGATCACAACTGTATATGTGTTCAGCATCTGTATACATTTTAGGTGGATACAGAGATATATCTAGGAGTCAAATTTTGGACAGAGAATATGCATAGGTTCAGTACTAAAAGATAGTGCCAAATAATATTTTAAATCGACTGCACCATTTCCCACTGTATGAGAAAAGTGAGTTAGTTGCTCTACATTTTTACCACTATATAGTAATGTCAAATATGAATCTTTATAATAAGAATATTTTGTTGGGCGCCTGGGTGGCTCAGTGGGTTAAAGCCTCTGCTTTCGGCCCAGGTCATGATCTCAGGGTCCTGGGATCGAGGTCCGCATCGGGCTCTCTGCTTGGCGGGGAGCCTGCTTCCCCCTCTCTCTCTCTGCCTGCCTCTCTGCCTCCTTGTGATCTCTCTCCCGCTGTGAAATAAATAAATAAAATCTTTAAAAAAAAAAAAGAATACTTTGTTATATTTTCATATTGATAGTTGCATTATATATTAAAATTCCATATTAAATACAGTTTATTTTATTGAATTGTATAAACATTATATATAAACAAATATATAATATAGTATTATATTTATTATATTTATATTCTGATAAATATTAGTATTTCATTCTTGCTTAATTTGTAGTTCCCTTAAAATTAATAAGGGACTTTTTCATATATTTATGGCCATTTGGAAATCCTATCTTGTGATGTGCATGCTCAAGTCATTAGACCATTTATTTATTTATTTTTAAACATTTTATTTATTTATTCAAAAGAGAGAGTGAGTGAGAGAGAGCATGAGCAGGAGGAAGGGGGAGAGGGAGAAGGTCTGGCAGAGCTGGGATCCCAATGTGGGGCTTGATCCCAGAACCCAGGGATCAAGACCTGAGCTTAAGGCAGAAGCTTAATTGACTGAGCCACCCAGAATCCCCACCATTAGACCATTTTAATTGGATTATCTCTCTCTTAATGACATGGAGTTCTTATACATTCTAGACATGAATTTTTTTTAGATAAACACAGCAAAAAAAAAATTCTCTTAATCTATGGCTTACTGTTTTACTCTTTTAAAAGTGTCTTTTGATGAACCTAATTTTAATAAAGGCAACTTCATCGTTTTTTGTTTGTTTGTTTTTAGAGAAAAAGAGAGAGCAAGCATGAGAGGGAAAGAAAGAATCTTAAGCAGTTGAGGCAGGGCTTGATCTCATAACCCTGAGATTATGACCTGAGTCAAAATCAAGAGTCAGACACTTAGCCAACTGAGCTACCCAGGCACCCCCTTAGGGGGTTAGTATTTTATATGATTTTTAAATCACATTTAAAATTTTTCATTTCCTAATTGTGGCCAATAAATTAGAAATATAATTTTATGCAGCAGCCTTGTTAAATTTACATTTTAATTGTATGTATTTATTTATAGATACTTTCTAATTTTCAATGTATACTGTTGTCTGCACATAATAATATTCTTAATTCTTTCTTTCCAGTCCTAATGAGAGGATGCAGTGATGCAGTACAATGACAGGAGAAAATAGTGAGAGTGAGGCTATTTCTCTATTATAAACTACTTGTATGTAGAACCTTTATTGCTTCATTAACAATAAAAAGGCATTAAGTTACTTTAACTTCATTTATTTCCTCAATCCTTCAATGTCTTTGTTGACACAAATTTTAATTCTACTCATTTGTAAAACTAAGGCATAATTATCATTGTTTTGCATAGTCACTGATTGATGTAGATATATTCATGATTACTTTTTTTTTCTCTCTCTTATTTTTCTGAATTTTTGAATTTCTTTTTAGAAGAAACTTACTTCTGTCTTAACACTTCTCATTATTATTATTTTTTTATTGCTACTCAATTTTTCGGGTTTTTATTTGCCTAAAAATGTAATTATGTAGTTTCCTTTCACTGGGTATAGGATTCTATGTTGGTAGTTATTTTCTTTCTGCACTTCAAATATGATATTACATTTTCTTATGATTCCATTGTTTCTGTACAAAAGTGAGCTATTAGATTTGTTTACACATTTTATGGGCAATATGTCTCCAGTCCTCTGGAGGCTTTCAAGTTTTCTATTTGTCTTTGGTTTTTTATTGTTTTTATTACAGTGTGTCTAGGTGTGAATTTTTTTATTTATTCTGATTAGGGTTTGTAGACTTTTTTTTTACTTTTTACTGAGTTATAATTGACATATAACATTATATTAGTTTCAGGTGTACAACATAATGATTCAATATTAGTATATATTGAGAAACGATTATTACACTTAAGTCTAGTTAACAACCATCACTGCACATAGTTAAGTGTTTTTTTTTCTTGTGATGATAACTTTTTTTTTACAGTTCTATTTATTTATTTGACAGAGAGAAAGACAGAGAGGGAACATCAGCAGGGGCGGGTGGGAGAGCAAGAAGCAGACCTCCCGCTGAACAGAGAGCCCAATGTGGGGCTTGATCCCAGGAAACTGAGCCAAAGGCAGACACTTAACTACTGAGCCCCCAGGTTCTCCATGATGATAATTTTTAAGATCTACTCAATATTAGAGGCTTTGTTTTTTAATTTTGAAACTATGAATGAATATTACAGAGTCTTTCATCAGTTTTGAAATATTATTGGCCAGTCTTTCTTCAAATATTGCTTTTAAACTTTTTACTCTCATGGGACACAAACTATAGTTTTGTCAGACATTTTTGATGTGCTCCAATCTGGACATTTTCTATAGACCCATTTATTAGTTCACTAATTTTCTTCCTAATGTATTGAATTTGATTAACTCAATCTATTATGTCCTCAATTTCAGTTTTTGGCCTTTGCCATCTGTAGACATCCCATATGAGTATTTTTAAAAAATAGACGTCTATTCCTTGGTGAGAAGCTCCCTTTTGTCATCTGTTTTTTGATAATATTAATCATATATATTTAACAGACTGCCTGGTATTTCCAGTATTTAGATCACCTATAGACCAGTTTCTATATTTCTTTTTCCTATTGGTCTTAGGTCATTTGGTTTTATCTTAGCATTTCTGGATTTTAAAATTGGTAAGTGGATACTTTGAAAAAATACTTCTTCTAGAGATACTTTATTTTCCTTTCAGTGACTTAAACATAACTGGGACACATGACCTTCTTGAAACAGGAAATGAAATAATTCTACAGAAAGTCCAGTGTATTTATCAGAGCCTCTAGTCTTTGACAAAGTTTGAACAAAAATTTTTTAGTCTCTCCAGTACTGTGAGATCACCAAATCAGTACTTAGTTTTTTAACTTCTTATCTGACATCCCTTAATGACTTTTCAACCTCTACCTTCCTGCCAAAGTCAGAAAATGGGAGTTAAAAAATGCCTGAAGAGATATTAATAAAAATGTAAGGTTCACCTCCTAGTTGTTTCTTTTACAAGAAAATGATGACCTTTTCTCTTGAGGTCTTATTGCTTTGGTAATTCCAAACTACAGTTTTTTTCTCCCCTGCCCATGAAAACCACTGAAAGTTCTGAACCACTACTTTCTACTCATTCTCTAAGCTATGTACTGCTTATGAATGAGCAAATTTCTCAAGATTATTTAGGCAAAAAATATCCAAACAACCTTAGTACATTTCTTTCTCCCTGGAGTCTGGAACCTTCAAGTCCTACTTGCTGTGTTTTGCATTTTACCATGATATTCCCAGTTTTCCTCTCAAGAGTGCTTGTCTGAGTGTAAGTGCATATTTAAATATAAATATATAAATGTTCATATATATTTATATAAATAAATATATATGTACATTTATATATATATATATATATATAGTAAGTAGCTAACATCTGAAACATGTAAAGAACGCTTACAACTTAATAGCAAAAACAAACAAAATTCAGTTAAATGATGGGCAGAGGATCTGAACAGACATTTAATCAAAGAAGATATACAGGGGCACCTACGTGGTTCAGTTAGTTGTGTCTGACTTTGCCTTGAGTAGTGATCGTGGGGTTCTGGGATCCAGCCCTACTTCAGGCCGCCTGCTCAGCAGGAAGTCTGCTTCTCCCTCTCCCTCTGCCCCTACCTACCTACTTGTGCTCTCTGCTCTCTCTCTCAAATAAATAAATAAAATCTTTAAAAAGAAGAAGAAGACATACAGATGGCCAACTGGTATACAAAAAGAGGCCATCATAAATCATTAGCAAAATACTACTCAAAACCACAATAAAATATCACAACACACCTGTTAGAATGGCTATCAAAAAGACTCGAAATAAGAAGTGTTGGCAAGGATGTGAAGAAAAGGGAATAGTCGTACACTGTTGGTGAGAATGTAAATTGGTGCAGCCACTGTGGAAAACAGTATGGAGTTTCCTCAAAATATTAAAAATAGAACTACCATATGATCCAGCAATTCCACTTCTAGGTATTATATAAGGAAAATGAAACACTAACTCAAAAAGATATATTCACCCCCATGTTCATTGCAATATTATTTACAGTAGTCAAGATACAGAAAACAACCTAAGTGTCAATCAGTGGATGAATGGACATATCCGTGTAACTAACACACACACACACACACACACACAGAAATATTATTCAGCCATAAAATGAGTGAAATCTTGCTATTTGCAACAATATGGATGGACATTGAGTTATGCTAAATGAGAGAAGTCAAATGGAGGAAGACAAATACCATATCATTTTCCCCTTATATGTGGAGTCTAAACAGAAATGAAAACAAAACACTAAGCTCATAGATAGAACAGATTGGTGACTATCAGAAGTGGGGGTTGAGGGGTAGGAGAAATGGGTAAACTTGTTGTTTTTAAATTAAATAATTGAATTTTTAAAAAGTGCTTGTCTGATATAAGCTACTCCATTATAACTAGAAGTGGAAATTTGGGTTCTCTTGTTTTAGGATCAAATGTTTTATTATAAAAGTGGCTATTGATCCTGACATACAATATATATATATACATATATTTAATTTTATTTAATCCCTGAGTTACTCCCTGATACTCAGTACCTCATAGTTAAACCTATATGGCTGAATCCTTACTACCTACCCAGCTTGGGTATCTCCAATTACTAGCCTCAGAAAAAATAGGCTATATTCCTCAAGTTGCTGCCAAGGTCTTATTGAGAAGTAATATAGGGAAGACAAGGCCATTCCAAAGGAAATGCTGTCAGACCAATTATGAAAGAACTAAAACTTTGCTAAAAAAAAAAAAATCCAGAGATATCAATTTTGTTCCATAAACTTCAACTGCCATTCCCTAGCTCCTTCTGTAAGCATCACCAACCCTATCACTGTCCAAATCAGACCTCACAGAAATGAACATTATTCTCAGTTCTCACTAGGTCTGAGGGTCTTAAAATATATATTGTCTAAATTTAACTGTCTGCAGCTCATGCATAAACCTTTATGATACCATTATTGACTATTTCATAAAAGAAAAGTTTTCTTTCAAAATAAAGGCTGGTGTGTACATTTTTGGAAAGATCTAACTTTAATGGCGAAAGAAAAAATTGGCAAACTAACAATGAAAAGATTCAACTGAGTATCCCAGAAATGAGAAACAATGCAAAAGTCAAAACAAGCCAAAAGAAGCAAAGCCATGTGAATGGGATAAAAGAAAAATGACCAAAAAAAAAAAAAATACTCAAATGATGGGAATAAAATACCACCGAGAATCTCATCATATTCTCCAAAATGAAATAAATCACTGGAACACAGCTGGGAGATATAAAAGCCAGAGAGAGGTAGGAAGCCTAGAAAATCTGAAAATAGGGGAGGGCAATTTTAGCTTCTCCTGACCCTGAGGATACTTTCTGTCCCTGAGAAAGACTAGGATACGTCTACTGCCAAAACACATACTCTGCACACTTCCCTCAAGAGATATGCACTTGTACTCACAGATTTTCTCCCCCATCCTTCTCTCATCCTCTTGTTGTGACTAGTCACAAAGTCTTTAAGCTTCTGAGAGGAAAAGAATGCATGTATTTTGCAACACAGGTTTCACCAAATTCCAGTTAGTTATAAATAGTGTTTTCCCAATTCAGACAGAATGTTTGCATTTTTTTTTAAGTGCTTAGCATGCATCTACCAGTAGGTAGTGGGAAAATCACTTACCTTATCTTAGTCTCAATCTCCTCAAGTGACAAAATAAATTAGACAAAACAATACTAGCTATGTCAACTGCACAGACATGTTTGTGAAAACCGTACAAAATAATAAAAGCAAAATAATTTCAGTTATAGGACAGTATAAATTAATGTATTAATTTTTAAATATATCTGAATAAAATTGCCATATATTTTTAATTAATATCTTTTTTTTACTTTAACCCCAAGTAGATGTCTAAAAAAATGATATTGGCAAAAGGGCATAATGGTTGAATTAAAATTATTATTTGTATGAAAAATTGGTCCTTATGGAGTAGGTAAAAACTTATAAACACATGCCTTTGAAAATCTATATCATCTGGTTATAAGATAAAGTACAATTCTGCCAGTTTGGAATCTCGTTTTAGAATCTCAATATGCTTCCTTCTTTGACTTGGTTCTTTGGAGTAAAAGATGTGGATTCAGTTTTCATTTCTGTTCTTGAATTCCTTGATGAACTTATACTCACTAATTTGTATAGAAGATTGATTAAAAATAACAGAGCCCATGAAGTCCCTCGGAGGAAGGAGTTCTTTTTTTTTTTTAAGATTTTATTTATTTATTTGACATATAGAGAGAGAGATTACAAGTAGGCAGAGAGGTAGGCAGAGGGAGGACGAAGGAGGCTCTCTGCTGAGCAGGGAGCCCGATGCCGGGCTCAATCCCAGGACCCTGAGATCATGACCTGAGCCAAAGGCAGAGGCTTTAACCCACGGAGCCACCCAGGCGCCCCTGGGGGAAGGAGTTCTCCCAACATGAGCACAATCCCTTCATTACTGGGCTTTATACCTAATGGATCATTCTGGGTTCCTTCTCATCCCTATTCCTTCTCACTTTGCTGGTCTTTTGCTTTACAGTGTTTTCATAACATGTCCCACATACTTAGGGAATTAAGGAGACAAGCATAATAAAAAGTTAAAAATTATTTGAGTCACTGAAGCTTCTGTGAAAATAGATATATATATTTATATGTATATTTTCTTCCTTTTTGACAGATGACCATCCACATATATTTACATGTCAAAGCATATAAATAATATATAATATATATATAAATTATACATATAACTATCTGTCAAAGAAGAAGGAAAATTTGGAATTTGATTAAAAATGATGGTGTTCTACTTAGAAGAAAATGGACTCGGAGAGGGGAGGCCTGAGGTTAAATAATAGCTCTACTACTTTCGATGCCAGTCAAGTAATTTAATTTCATTCTACATTCTCTATTCTGCAATAGATACTGTGGTAAATATACTGTAATAGATACAGATACTGTGGAAGACTGTTTGCAAAAATGGGCTCACTCTTTCCCCCCTCAGTATCTCCACCTCTTTGCACAGTGACTTTGCACTCTTCCTACAAAGAAGTAAAATTTATTTCTCCATGCTGTGAAGCTGGGTTCACTTAGTGACTTAGTTTGACTAATAAAGAGAATGTGCTGTGCTCGCTTCGGCAGCACATATACTAAAATTGGAGAATGTGGCAGAAGCAATGATTTGCTAGTCCCTAGTCTAGGCCTCAAGAGTTCTTTTCCTCTTCTCTGCTCTCACTTGGCAACCAGCCTGGACAATATATGAACAAACTTCATGCAGGGTATCAGAGAACAGGGAACCACACAGAGCAGAAATGAGGTATTCCAGCTGAGGCTAGCACTCAGCCAACCGCCTCAGCTACCCACAGTTGCAGCTTAGTTTCACCAAGAGCAAACTGCCGTCCTGCAGAGTAGTGAGCAAAACAGCTTCATGTTGTCTACACACTAAATTTTGGGGTTATTTGTTACATAGCAAAACTTGATACAGGGGGATTGTACTATCTGGTTTTTCTTCATAGAATTTAATTGAAATGAGTTACTATGTGAAACAGAATATCATCTTGCCTAGCAAATTAACATAATTAATCCTTCCTGTAATTTGACTAGAAAAAAATAATGACCCAAGTATAAACTAAGAACTTGTAATGCAGTTAGAAGGAACAGTGACTACTCGCAAGATTCTTTAGATTATAATAGTTTGACACTTTAGGTAGTTTACTTTAAAGATGATTTTATTATGATCTGAATTCAGGGGAAAAATTAAGAGCAAGACTGTCTCTCAACTGAATTTTGTCACAATTTGTGAAATCATTAGGGATTATGAAATGACTTCACAAAAGTAATTGGTTTGATATTATACTGACTTTTATTTTTTTTAAAGATTTTTTTATTCATTCATTTGAAACAGAGAGAGATTACAAGTAGGCAGAGAGGCAGACAGAGAGAGAGGAGAGAGGAGGAAGCAGGCTCCCCGCTGAGCAGAGACCCGATGTGGGCCTCGATCCCAGGACCCTGGAATCATGACCTGAGCTGAAGGCAGTGGCTTTAACCCACTGAGCCACCCAGGCGCCCTATACTGACTTTTAAATAATGATGCTTGGTCATTAAAAAAAAAATGATCTGTGTAAGTTTACACGTTTTGATGTGGCAGAGATAAGATTTGAACCCAGAATTTTTCTTTTAATGTCATCATTGGTCATGGTGTCTAAGATAACAGCCAGGCTCAAACAAACTTGGGCTTCTGTCCTCACTTTCCTTCTTGCTAACTTTGTGGTCTTATGTTAACTGCTTAATTGCACAAAACCTGCTTTCTTATCTGATAGTTGTTATGAGGACAATGAAATATTTCAAACACATATTTTGGAGTATAACTCCTAACATATAAAGAATGAAGAAATTAGGGCGCCTGGGTGGCTCAGTGGGTTAAAGCCGCTGCCTTCGGCTCAGGTCATGATCCCAGGGTCCTGGGATCGAGGCCCGCATCGGGCTCTCTGCTCAGCAGGGAGCCTGCTTCCTCCTCTCTCCTCTCTCTCTGCCTGCCTCTCTGCCTACTTGTAATCTCTCTCTCTGTGTCAAATGAATAAATAAAAAAAAAAATCTAAGAATGAAGAAATTATTTTTTTCTGAAACAATTTTCTTTAAATACCATGGAAAGACAAACATCAAATATATAAAATCTGTATCTTAAGTAATTTAGGATTTAACACATGAGTTCTGGTGTAAGATTCACAAAAAATTCAGTGTCTATAAATTGGTATAAAAATAATAACAATCCTGTAATTTATTTTCACTAACTTCTTCCTGAAATTTAGGATTTCCTTCAATTATAAATTTAAGCAGAAAACCCCAATAGCATTAGCAGTATCTATAACTTTGTCATTAATAGAAACCGAAGATATTTTTAGAGCACATTACAGTTATTAAAGATATCTTGAAATATTGTTTGTCATTACCATTTTGCAACTATTTATATTATTTTCAATACAAATGAAAGCAGGTACATTTAAATAAAAAACATTTATTTACTACATCTGTAATCGAGAGAAAACTGATGTTTTAGAAATCTTTAACGAGGGCACCTGGGTGGCTCAGTGGCTTAAAGCCTCTGCCTTTGGCTCGGGTCATGATCTCAGGGTCCTGGGATGGAGGCCCGCATCAGGCTCTTTGCTCAGCAGGGAGCCTGCTTCCTCCTCTCTCTGCCTGCTTCTCTGCCTACTTGTAATCTCTCTCTGTCAAATAAATAAAATCTTAAAAAAAAAAAAAAAGAAAGAAATCTTTAACGCACTCATGGAGTCAACACTCCGAATTCCAAAACACAGAGATAAAACTCACCTGTTGAGAAGACATTAAATCGTAGTATGAAAAGTCTTGTGATTTTAGTATACACAAGATGCAATAAAAATTCAAAGAAGGAACATCTAATCTAGATGATGTGGGACAAAATCTTCTAAAGGAAAGCACATCTGAGGTTGGTCATGATGGTCTAGAAATGGTTGTTTTGTGAAGAATGGATGGAGTTGGTTAAGAAAATATAATACAGCCTGCTAGCTATTTAAAAAAAAAAAACTGGTTTACCCTTTTTCCTGGGGATACCACTGGACTACACTTCCCAGCCTCCCTTGCAGTCCATAAGATCGTATAGCAGGTTCCAGTCAATGCAAGGCGAACAGAAGCAAGCTATGTGGGCGCCTGGGTGGCTCAGTGGGTTAAAGCCTCTGCTTTCGGCTCAGGTCATGATCTCAGGGTCCTGGGATCCAGCCCAGCATCGAGCTCCCTGCTCAGCGGGGAGCCTGCTTCCCCCTCTCTCTCTGCCTGCCTCTCTGCCTCCTTGTGATCTCTCTCCCTCTGTGAAATAAATAAATAAAGTCTTTAAAAAAAAAAAAGCAAGCTATGTAAAGGCTTATTTCAAAAACTCTCCCACAGGCAACCCAATGACTTTAAAATTAATAAAATAGAGGCGGCTGTGTGGCTCAGTAATTAAGCGGCTGCCTTTGGCTCAGGTCATGATCCCAGGGTCCCCGGATTGAGCCCCGCATTGGGCTCCTTGCTAGGTGGGAAGCCTGCTTCTCCCTCTCTTACTCCCATTGTTTGTATTCCCTCTCTCACTGTCTCTCTTTCTGTCAAATAAATAAATAATTATCTCAATTGTTTCAACGATCCAGATTTCTAGTCAGTTTTTCAAGCATCTTGATTATGAACAGTTAAGCAATCAATAAAATAGGAAATCTGAATAACTCTATGGGCACAGATTATTTCATTCAGAATTCCAAAGAAATACGAGAAAAATCTCATGATTTCTCACAGAATTGTTTATGACTGACTTCTAATAGGGAAAAAGTATAAATGAACAAGGAGGAATCAGACTTGGATTACCTATGGGAGAACTGACATCTGATTTGAAAGCCTTATATCCCAGTTTCTCCTTTTATAAAAAGAAATAAACTTATTCACATTTTATAACATTTTGATAATTCCTTAAAATATGGAGGGCATGTAAGCTGAGTACTTGGTTTGGAGTACACATTAAATAAAAATCAGTTCCCTCTGCTAAATATATAGTGCTCTTATGATAATGAGAATTTTGTGTGGATTTTTCTGTTTGAGATTATTTAAACTGAATCATCCAGATTCACCTTGATCTTTTATTCCTACTGACAAATACTTTCAAAAATGGCTTTAAGGAATTAAGATTGCAGTCTCTAAAATAGCTTCCCTCCATGGGAAGGAGACTGGCTTTATTTGTAATATGCATTAATAAAGCACACTAAATTGCTTTACTTGAAAATATAAGTACCTTTCTGCCCAATACCATAAATAGAAGTTTAATGAAAATGTTTGGTCAAGTTTAGATGAATTACATTTCCAACAGCATGCACTTAATACAATATGGATTTAAAAACCCTCAGGCAGAAGTTATGTCTCCTGTGTCTTATCTAGTGCTCAGTACGTTGTCAACAACCTCAACTGATGATAATAATAATTCAAAGGTATTTACAGTTTAATCAAAATTCAGAGATTCTTTTACTCATCTTTCAGTTGTCATATTGAATAAAATGCAGGTGAACCTAAATCCCAGCACTTGTTTTCTACTTTTGTTTTTTTTTCAAGGTATTTCATGCATGAAAAGATTCAGCCTTTCCATTACTGTTCAAATGCCATAGATATGAGCTGCATGAGCTAAAAAAAATTAACATTAACATTACTTTCAAATTTTTGAGGGAGACAAAACATATATTACAGAAGAGCCAAATCCAGGCCACATATCTCATATTGATGATCCCTCCAGTTTCTAGCTAGGCATCCTGCCACTGAAAGCAAATGTATATCAGCCTCAAAATATAACCAATGTCTCCATTTGTAATCCCCCATTTTATTTATCCACCTAGTACTGAACTGGCATTCAAGATTTTATGAAAACTTTGGAGTCTCTATATTTAATCAGGACAAGACTGTGGCTTAATGAATTAGAGAAATTACTTCTCACTGTGTGAAATTCAAGTTTTATGTTCTTTAAACTTACTTTAAAGGACAAAGGAGGAAGGCAGAATGGGAAGTCAGAGATTCAAAGCAAAAAAATAATCAATACCACATTACTAACTTGAAGGCGTAGAGAGCCATGTAAAAAGCATGGGTAGGTACTGTATTCCGCCAACTAGCAGAGAGCTTAGAACAGGACTCCAAGTCCCAGATGAGAACCACAGCCCAGCTGCCAGCTTGATTTTAGCCTTATGATTCACTGAGCAGAGAATCTAGCCATACCAGGCTGAACTTCTGACCCAAAGAACTATGAGAGATAATAGATAGGATTCTTTTTAAGCTGCTAAATTTATGGTAATAAAAATAGAAAAACTAACACATTTTTGTTGTGTGAGACAGCAGACATGCCTATACCCTTGATGATAGTTTATACTTTGAATACATACTATCTATACCTTGCAAGTTGGCTGAAAATTCTGATGCCTGGAACTTCCTGCATGCTCTTCTTTGAACTATTCCTGGGGTCATTTTGACCTTCTACTGATTATTTGACCAGAATCACATGCTATGTTATACATGCATATGTACTACAAATTTATACAATTTTGAGAACTATTTTTACCTCAGTATCACAATGGACCAGTTTCTGTGTATAGGACATGACCTATACAATAGATAGCACTGATCTTCTTAAAGGTAATCCTTGTTTTTAAAGAAGGAGAACTTTTTTAAGGCATAAAAGAACAATAGTATGGCACATAAATCTGAGGATGTGGATCATGGTAACTGATGTCAGCCAACTAGTTTATATTCTACATCATTAATCTCTTGGACATGACAAATCTTGGTAGCAGAAGGGAGTAAGTTCCAGATAATACACTTTTGAAATAATGAATAACCCTTCCTATGAAGCACTTTAATGACTCTCCTTGTCAGATTTAAAATTTTATTATTAACATTAGAAAATGGAAGCCCAAAAAGATACAGTTGCAAATCAATTTCACTGTGCCTTCATAATGAGTCCCTAATTGAACTCAATTTCTGATATAGTTGTGAATTTCCTTCTACACTCAATTTTAATGACATGTATAGAAGGATTTAGTGACTGGGCATAAAGGAATTTATTTTAACTCTCCATTTTATGTAGTTTAATAGATGAAATATAAATCATGACCACATTAATATGATGATAGGGAATGTATTTATGTCACTTTTCAGGTTAGAGTATGATCACTTTGTTAAATCAGTGTTTTCACTTAACTCATTAAAAATAAGTGATAAGAAAGAATAATCCTAAATGATAATGTTCATTAGGTAAAGCTGTATGGTAGAAGGTTTACATTTGATTTATTTAATATCTTGGGCGCCTGGGTGACTCAGTGTGTTAAAGCCTCTGCCTTTGGCTCAGGTCATGATCTCAGGATCCTGGGATCAAGGCCCGCATCGGGCTCCCTGCTCAGCGGGGAGACTGCTTCCTCCTCTCTCTGCCTGCCTCTCTGCCTACTTGTGATCTCTCTCTCTGCCAAATAAATAAAAATTAAAAAAAAAACTTTAATGTCTAATAAAGAAATATTTCTTCTTTCTCCTAAAATTATTTGACTGCCATATTGAAAAAAATGTGAATTACAAATATAGTTGCCTATTTCAAAGGGTCAGAACCTAATCTTTGATATCTAACAAAAATTAATAAAACACATAAAGCATTTTCCCTGAAGAATGGCCACATGATGATATATGTGTGCTTTAAGTTAACATCTTTAATTACATTACAATGTCCTGACGATATTGAAAATTGAGGATCATTAGAATGATGGACTCCTGCATAGTCTGAGGACCATGTCTGTGCTTTACTCTTTTTAATATAAATCTATTCGCTCTAATTCATTTATAGCTTCCTTTTTAATCCATCATCTTGTTAGCTGGGATATAACACCTCTCCTTTTTTTTTTTTTTCCTTAGCATGGTTTAGTGGCAATAGGACACGCATTGCTATCATACAAAACTCAGTTTTGTTACAGACTCTAACCTTGCTAACTATCAACCTTGAAATGGTAACCTGAATTTCTTGAACATTACTTTTCCTCATCTGAAAATGGGAAAGTACTCTACCTTGAAGAATTGTGAAGATAATTTGAGATAATTTATGCAAATTGCATCATGTAATGTTTGGGACCTGGTAAACATATGAAATTCAAAATATACAGCTAATGTGATAATGAAGATGAAGATGATAATGATGACTATGATGATGATGACTATATCATTTTCTAGTTTCTAATCCATAATCCATACCCCTTTTGTGAATTTTACCTGCTCATTACAGATTTTGAAATGAAAGCATTTACTGAGAACTGATATTATGCCAGGTATTAGGTTAGGTGTTGGGCAAATAAAACCTAATACAATGCCACTTCTGCTAAGAAGAAATACTGGTAGGTATCCATATACATTTTTTTTTGAAATTTGTATAAAGTCTGAAATGAGATTTCCAAGCCCTGCTTTATATGTTAACCTTATAATTGCTATCTTATCATTTCAAAGTTATATATTTTATATCCTTAGCTGAAATATTAACTCACATTGACAAGAGGTTTTATTTTCACTTATCAGAACTGGTAAGTCATTTTGTTACTTAAAAGATGTTTACATGCAAAGGACACTAGATAAGTAGTTAATGATTGAGGAAACAAATGAATTGATGGAAGAGATTAATGACTTTAGATGGATGAAATGAAACTTTATGCCCTTATCATCTTCCCCATATATTTAACTTCAAGCTTCAGGAACAATAAGCCACTTAGAGATTCTTCCATCATTTATGCTTTTCTATTTTTTAGTGTCCCCCACCTATCTTCTAATTCCTTTCACTGTTGACTTTTCCTTCCTCTTTGCAATCAGAGCATTTCATTCAAATACTTTATACTTTATTCAAATACTTTTCAAATACTACTTTTCAAACAATACTTTATTCAAATACTTATACTGTCACCAGATGGAAGACTATGGTAGCAAACTAAACACATTTTCTGCCTTCACTGAGATCCTTGACTAAAAGAAGAATTATTAAGCAAATAATTCTTTTTTTTACACAAATATTTAGCAAAATACAATGCTCTATGGGCTACAAAGTACAAGGTACCAGAGAGTAGATAACTGGAAGAGGTAGAAAAATTTGAGATGCTAGCCGAGTTTCTAGAGTGAGTGACTTTGAGGCTGAGATCCTAGGACACGAACAACGTCAGGCTATACAGGACCTTATGTAACAGAAGCCCACTGATGGACTCACACCAGGACTGAAGATGGGTATCCTAAAGGTTTTCTTGAAATGGTTGCTCTCATTAGTTGCAAGCTACTTAATCCAGGCCTCGCCTTTATGCTTCTTCCTATGCACATTCTCCAGCACGATGACCAATGAGTAACCAGTATCTTAAAAAATTGTTGTATGGGGAAGCAAGAGAGTCTGACCATAAAACTGGCTAGTTCTCAAGCTTTGCATGTGAATTTTCTGGGATGCAAAGGCCAAAGGGGTTATCTTCTCAGAGCTTAGAACTTTGCCATCAGCATGAGCTATCTGGGAGAGACCTGGAACAAGGAATGATTCTCCTCTCCATTATCCTACTTCAGACTCAAAATAATGGCCAATTTGTAACTAGACTGTTCCACTAGAAATAAATGGAAGAAAAAGAATGAGAAGGGAAACCATACAGAGCTTCTGCTCTGGGAGAAGGCACTTTGTTGTGCCCTTTGGCTCTGTTAAGGAATGTTGTACAAAATGTGGCATTCAGGCAAAAGAGAGTAAAACAAATCCTCTCAATGTTATACTTGTGCATTATTTAACAGGTCTAACCAATCCAATCTTATTTAATTTTCTAGGATAGCAGTTCTCAAGTATCTTATCCTTAAGACCTCTTTTTTTTCCTTAGAAACCATTTGGGCTTGCATTTGGTGGGTTTTAGCTATTGATTTCACCACCCTGGAAATTTAAAATATAATCTAAAAAATATATTTATTAATTTTAACATAACTAAAATTGAATGCTGACACAAATTACGTATTTTATAAAAGATATACATTTTCCAAAACAAATAAGAAATTAGTGAAAAAAGTAGCATTGCTTTTTATTTTTATAAATCTCATTAATATCTGGCTTAAGAGAAGACAGAGTCTAATTTTCTGTTCCTACATTTAATCTGTTACAATATCCTATTTTATATAGCCTCTGAAAAATTCCATTCCTGAGTGAATGAGAGTGAAAGAGGAAAATAAAATAAAATATTTTCATTATTATAAAAATAGTTTTGATCTTGTAGATATTCTGAAACAGACCCCGGCTGAGATAATATACAATTTAAAGATAATATCAGCATTTGACTTTGCTATTTGAGCTCAATACTGTGGAGCCTCATGCTAATCTGCAGATTTAGGTTAAGAAGAAAGGGTAACCCAAGGGTTATTAATTTTATTGTTTTAAATAACATTAACCATTTTTGTAATTAACCTAAAAATCTTTGTCTAACATTCTTTACTCAAACAAAACTCATGTAAATACAGTTTTTCAGCTGTTCTTGGTAGTAGGTAGATTTATCAACTTTGTTTTATTAATGATTTAATAAATTAACACATTTTCATTCTATATTTGAATGAGTCTTATTTTTAACTATTTGAAAACTATATCTGACAATACTCAAATTGTCAAACAGTAAACCTCCTCAATAACCTATAACATACATTATGTCCATTTTACAGAGGAGGAAATTGAGGCTCAGAACTGCAAGTGACATCTCTGACATGAAGTATCTGTTAGCCCTAGTGATCTCCCAGATCTGCTTCTGGTACCATCTTCCTGGTTTTCTATGCTGGATACATGACAATCTCCAGACTCGTATGATATATTCTGTCTTGCAGGCTGAACTATATGAAAGGAAATACTGTAAATGTTCCTTTCAAACTAGTATCCCTAAAGGGGAGATCCTGAATATGCGTTTCACCAAGCATTTTGTGATTTCAGTACAAAGTGAGAAAAATCAATTTAGTGTGTTGGATGGAGGTTCCCAGAATCAATCTTTCCTTGTCAGGAAACACTTTATTGTGGTTTCTTAATATAAAACTATCTATTCTCCATGAAGAATGCAAGGAAGAGATGATAAAGTATTAAACTAACACATTTAGAGATACCTGAGGCAGGAATCTGGACTAAGCAGATTTAGGAAACCTTGATGGAACATGAGAAAATCAAATGTAGGAACGAATGGGAAAAAAAAAATAAAGTCTAGGCATCTGTTACCTTTCCTAGGGACCGCAGGCTTGCATTAATACTGACTGTTATGAATTAAAGTTGGCAATGGACTAGAGATGTAAAGAGTCTTTTTCATTTCATTTCATTTTATTTTTAGTATTATTATTAGGGGAACCAGAAGAAATATGAATGTTCTTCTCTAGTAAAGGATCCCGAGAGAGTAAAGACCTGACACTTTAAAAATGTTCGAGACATTTTTGTGTAACTGCTCTCATCTTTTATAGAAGCAAGTATGCAATAAGTTTCTGAGTATTGGAAACCTCTTGTTTTTATCACTTGTGGTGCAATGAAGAAGACTGTTATACAGACAGAAGGGAACAGTTGAGAGGAGTCATTTGTGGCATTTTGTAGTAAACAATATCAACCAGTGTCTGGAGTTGGTTCCCCAAACTTGACTGTACATCAGAATGACCAAAGGACATTCATACAAATATAAATGCTGGGGACTTGCCCTTACTTACTGATAAGAATCTCCCAGGAATAGAACTGAGAATGTATATTAACTTAACCTGGCTTGGGGCTTCTAGGTGGTGCAGTCAGTTAAGCATCCAACTCTTAGTTTCAGTTCAAGTCGTGATCTCAGGGTCATGGGATGGAACCCCATGTTGGGCTCTGCATTCACTGTGGAGTCTGCTTGAGTTTCTCTCTCTCTCTCCCTCTGCCCCTCCCACTTGTGAACTCTCTCTCTCTAAAAATAAATAAATCCTTAAAGAAAAATGTAACCTGGCTTATGTGGGTCATAGCCTGTGTCTGGTATACTCAGGAAAATATGCCATACTATGTAAACAGCACAAGTCTTAGTTGTTACTCTTGACTTTAATGAAATAGTATTCGGAAAGAGAGACAGAGAGAGAGAGAGGAAGAAAGCAGGAGGAGAGTGGAGGGAGGTAGAGAGGTTGAGAGGTCAAGAGTTTGAGAAAGAAAGAGCATGAGAGAAAGTTATCTTTCTTTTCCAAGTTGTAGGACTTGTTTGAAATCTCTTATTTCTTTGGAAGCTACATAAACTGTACAGAAAGCATGAATGTGAAATCAGATCTCATACCTAACATTAGCTGTATAAACTCAAAAAGTTAATAACCTATCAGAACTTTAGTTTCTTTAATTGAAAAATGGAGGAAATAGGATTTCTGCATAGAAACACCTAGAACCTAGTTCTAGGTGTTCTAGGTGTTTAAGAGTATTAAAGAGTGTAAAACCTGGTTGTTAAGAGTATTAAAAAGTGACAACTACTATTTGGTGCTATTTACACAGTTCAGAGTTCATATCAGATGCATAACACGATATTACCTATTATTAAGCTATTTAGCATTTTTCACTGGAAAATCTATCCATCAATGCTATATATAATGGGATACTTATATATATGTATATATATTCTATTCTATATATATCATATATTTTATATTTCATATATATATATATATTTAATCTCACTGGTTTATCACCCAGCCCAGTGCAGCAAGCAGAGGTCTGCTCAGACAATGGGAGCCCCTGCCTCTAAGCACTCACATGCACTTCCTTCTAAACTTCCCCCTTTGAGCCATCTATCTTTACTGACACATTGTTGTTTGTATTCTATGCAGCTGAGCTGTGTTGAAAGAAATCAACACCCTCATTTTCTTGTAACATTTTATTTTTAAATCCCCTACATTCAAAATTAAATTTACAAGATGTTCCTTTTGTAACTATAGGTAACCTCTTAGAAGTTTAACTAGTTAAATTTGACTTCATCCTTTCAATTGCTCCTCTACCGTGTATTAAATATTTTGTGAACATTTTGTGTTGCACATTGTAGACATAATGACATGTTTGAATTATTCATCAAAAAGTCTTACTGTGCCAGTCTAAATGAGGGACTTGCCACCATTCACCAGTCAAAAGGAAGGCTGTTTCTTTGAAAAAAAAAAAAAATCCTCAAGTTAACCTTGGTTATAATTCTGATTCTACCACTTCTTGATTATGTAACTTGAGACCACTCATTTAACTACTCTGAGTTCCCAATTCAATATCTGGAAAATGAGTCTGCTGGGGTAACTGGGGGACTCAGTCAGGTAAGTGTCTGCCTTCTGCTAGGGTCATAATCTCAGGGTCCTAGGATGGAGCCCAGAGTCTGACTCTTTGCTCAGCAGGGAGTCTGCTTCTCCCTCTCCCTCTGTGATCTCTCTTGCTCTCCTCTCTCTCAAACAAATAAATAAAAATTTAAACATAAATAAATAAAACGAATCTGGCTATAGATGCAATTCAAGGGTTTTATGAATATCAGTGAGATAGTAGGATTAGAATTCAAAAATGTGGTAGGTTATTCAAATAATAATTTCATCTCACCTTTTAAAAATATTTAGAAAATATTATAATTAGCATAATACCTAAAACATATTGACTATTTTTGATGTATCACAGACTCTGGTAAATATTTTGCGAAATACTCATCATGTCAAAACATCAGGAGTGAGAATTGAGACACAAACCACGTCTGTTTTATATTAAGCACACAGGCTCTGAAATCATACTACTTAGATTTATATTCCAGGTCTGCCCCTTAAAAGCTTAGAGTCCCAGTTCAAGTTACATAACTTTCTGTGACATGAATTTGTCATCGATAAATTGAAAATTATAAATTACCTCCCTCATAGGGTTATTGAGAATGTTTAATCAATTAATACTTGCTAAGTGCTAAGAATATCGACTGGCACATAGTAAATGTTCAACAGTGCTAGCTATTAGAATCATTAGCTACTGTCATTATTAATCCACAAAGACAATAGTTAAAAATCTAATGACTCTCTTCAGATGATTTTGAAAGTACTGTACAGTCTCTTAGTATAAGCAACACAAAATGTTATAGGCACCGTATTGTCAGATTGGAAAGGAATGAAACGCTCAGTAAAGTAGTTAACAGCTCTAACGACAGGGAGAGAATCAACACTTCTAGAACCAATTCCAAATCATAGCATTTTATGTATTTTTAAGTACCCAGTCACACCTACTTCACAGAAGAAAACACCTTAGGGCAAGGGCTGTAGCTTTTACTTGGCTTGCAAAGTGCTACAAAATCTTGATTGTTGGCAAGAGCTCATTCTCTAGAAATTGATGGGGTGGCTGAGGTAAGCCTTTAAGTAATTTAGATGGAGCATTTTGAAATCCATTTAGAAGCTATTTAGGGAAGTATGAGTCTGAAGTCAAAGTTGAAGCTGAAACTCCTATGAGGCCTGAGGCAGAGAACCACAATCGATAAAGGCCATTATCCTAAATGAGTCCAGAACACCTTACAACTGGCAGAGTATTTTAATTCCTTTCTGGCCTGGGAGCAAAGGCAGTGCAGGAGACAAAGGGCCCAGGGGCTCAGAGGACTGCAGAAGCAGAGGAAGACACAACTAACTCTCCAGCCAAGAAGTCTCTAGGTCTGAAGCAATTTTCTCCTTTGCCTTTCCTCCCCATCCCTACCCTTCCACTGCTGTTCTGTCCCATACTTATCCATTACTCCCACATTGTTCTAGCCTCAGACTATCAAGGTTCAAAGGGAAAATGCTGTCCTCTGAAAAGGCTTTCTAGACATCTCTTATGTCTGACTGGTGGCTCTCAAACATGGCTGCACATTAGAATCATCTGGAACAATTTCACAGGCCTGGCAGGTAGTCCCCAAGATTAGGATTCAAGTTATCTAGAATGAGTACTGGCAAGGGATCTTTTGTAAAAGGCTTTTATTGATTCTAATAAGCAACTAGATTTGGGCACCACTTTGGACTGGCCCACCTCTTCTTCTCACCCCAGCTTTGCTTTGTAATAGTCTACTGGACTTGGGTAGGTCTACCATTTGTCTCCAAAACTGCTATACTATGAACTCTTGAATTCAGGGACCTCTCTCCTTTTATTTTTTTTTTCTTTTGGAATAAAGTTGATACTCAATAAATATTCTTTTGTTTATTCATATTCTGTTTTATTAATTAAATAAATGTTTTGTAATTCATTTTTATTCATATTTTAAACCTTTGTTTATTCATATTTTAAACCTTATATTCTGGCATCTATTGATTCACTCATTCATTTACCGATGCATTTATTCACCAACAATAAAGGTCTTATATTAATCAGTGCATGATGAATGAATAAATTAATGGATTATTATTTACATTCATCAAAGTGTGACACCACATTTTAGGAAAAGCACTAAGCACAAAATGTACAAAGGAGGGCGCCTGGGTGGCTCAGTGGGTTAAAGCCTCTGCTTTCAGCTCAGGTCATGATCTCAGGGTCCTGGGATCGAGGCCCGCATCGGGCTCCCTGGTCAGTGGGGAGCCTGCTTTCCCGCCCCCCCCCCCCGCTCTGCCTGCCTCCCTGCCTCCTTGTGATCTCTCTCCCTCTGTGAAATAAATAAATAGAATCTTTTTAAAAAATGTACAAAGGAGAACATGTCACAACTGTATATGATTTATACGTATTACATAGTCATACATATATCCAAATGCACATAACACACATATATACACATGTATGTATTTATGTATGTCAAGCTGCAGTTTCACGGTTAAGAGCACAAACTCAAAGAAACCAGACTGCCTGAGTTGATCCCTAGCTCCTCCAGTTACCATCTCTTCCATTTACCTACCTGTCCTTCAGTTCCCTCATTTAAAAAGTAGGGATAATAACACAAGCTACTCATATGGATATTGTGAGGATGAAATATATTAATCTATGTAAAGCAAGAATAAGCCCTACACAAGTATAAGAAATTATTATTATTATTTCCAGGGTCTCCCTCATATTTTGTGCTATTTCACATGCAGATATAGCACTTCTGGACTAAGTAAGTCAGGCTGGGACAGACTGACTGCTCTCAAATCTTTCATATCACCAATATGTCAGAGATAGAGTTTTTTTTTTTAAAGATTTTATTTATTTATTTGACAGAGAGAGAGATCACAGGTAGGCAGAGAGGCAGGCAGAGAGAGAGAGGAGGAAGCAGGCTCCCCACTGAGCAGGGAGCTCGATGCTGGGCTGGATCCCAGGACCCTGAGATCATGACCTGAGCCGAAGGCAGAGGCTTTAACCCACTGAGCCACCCAGGTGCCCCGAGTTAGAGTTTTAAATGATGAGCCTGTCATTTTTCCACAGTGAACTGCTTGCATATTTCCATGGAATACCTGCAGAAAGAAAAGAAAAGGGAAAGGAAAGGGAAAAGGAAAAGGGAAGGGAAGAGGAAAGGGAAGGGAAGGGGAGGG